>JBBBDQ010001412.1:42500-287500 GCA_037127315.1 Ascarosepion bandense | reverse complement strand
TGCACTTAAGATCAGGATGTCGTGTTAACAAAAAGGAAATCTCGTTCAAAAACTTGCAATGAAAACATTTATAGAAAAAGCAGTATTCGATACTGCGGTAACAAAGTTACTGAAGACGAATTGCCAGACCAGGACTGATAGCATTGCGGATTCTTCTTAGGATTTTGTCAAGAATCTGTACAGGTGCAACAGACCAGTCTTGGCAACAATATTCAATGCAAATTTCGTAAAAACCTAACCAAATGTTCAGACATCAGATTTTTTTTATAAATAGATCTTGGCCAGACAGAGAAATTTTAAACTCTCTTTTGTCGATGGGTAGCGAGAGTGAAGGTTCGGGTAAAGGTAAGCGTAACAGTTAGCGAAATCAGCAAACCGAGTTCGAATGCTTCTCATGATTTCACATCTTCGTGTACCCTGTCTATCACAGCTGTTTTTACAAACGTCTCGTTTTGCCATTGGAGATGGCAAAAATGAGAAAAAAGTCCCTGGTTTCGGTTAGCTGGTGGTATGGCTCCTGAAGGAGAGAGAGAGAGAGAGAGAGCGAATGAGAGAGAGAGAGCGCGCAATCGGGCGTGGTCAGTATAGTTAAACAAATCTAGTACGTTTGAAACTTCGGTCACGATGACTCGTGGCTCTATGCTAGCGCAGCCATCGAAAGCTTCTAAACAGTTTAATCTACCTTATTTCATTCACATGATTTTGGTCAACCCGTTGTATGGTTTCTGAAAGAGAAAGAGAGAGAAGGGGTTAGAGGGAGGAAGAGAGAGAGAGAGAGAAAAGGGGAGAGTGGGAGTGAGAGAGAAAGCGAGAGAGGGGGAAGGAAGAAAAGGTACATTGAGCGTTAAGGACGGAGTTAAAAAGAGAGAAAGAGAGCGAGAGAGGGAGAAAGAGGGAGAGATATAAGGAGGGTGAGGAATGGAGTTAGGGAGAGTTACAGGGAGAGGCGGGATAGAGTTATGGAGAGAGAGAGAAGGAAGGAGGGAGAGATATAGGGAGATGGAGTTAGGCAAAGAGAGAGTGAGAAGGGGGAAGGGGGAGAGGTACAGAGAAGGGGAGCTGATTGAGCTAAGGAGAGAGAGGGTGAGAGAGCCAAAGAGAAAGAGAGCAATCGATCGTGATCGTTCGTTGTGCATGAACGCTCGGTCATGATAACTAGTGACTTCATGCTAAGCACAACTATCGACCCTGGTGAGATTCGAACCCGGGTCACACTAATGTACTAGCTCCACTTGAAAGAAAAAAAAAAAAAGCAAAAAAAAAGCAATTTTAATGGAGGAGACCGATTTTTAAAAAATTGCCAAGTTTGTTTTTTTTGTTTTTGTTTTCGTTTTTTTCTTATTTTATTTTGTGCGCGCTTCTTTAAGGCAGAAGCGGGTAGTGTCGTCTGCGAAAGTTTAATTAGCAAATAACGTGGATGTATCGTCGAGATGAAAGAAATGTCAGTAGAGAGAATTAAGAACAGAACGCAAAATAATAAACGTTAAATGAGTGGGAGAGGAAAGAGAAAATAGTAAAGAGAAGAAGAGGGGGAGGTCGAGATAAATAAAAAAAGAACGAAAGAAAGAAAATACGAAAGAAGGAAGTAGTGATAGAGAAAGACAAATATAAAAAAAGAGAGAAATAGAGAGAACGCAAAGGAAAGTGAGAAAAGACTAATAAATGCGAAAAGACACAGAGATATAGACAGAGAAAGAGAGAGAGAAAGAGGGTAGGGATGGGGAGAGATGGGGGTTCTAGAGCAAGAGAGAGAGAGAGAGAGAGAGAGAGAGAGAGAGAGAGGGGGGGATAGAGAAAGATAAAAATATACAGAAAACGGATAAAGACAACGAATAATGTAAAACAAAAAACTTATCTTAACCGACGCGTCTCGTCTGTAAAGGGACTTTACGAAGGTAAATGCAATTATTTTCTGTAACAAGAGCAAATATGTTTTTGGTTTTACGAAATGTTTAAATTTAAGAGCGCTCATATTCATATTAAATAGGTTAGCCGAAAAGTCGATGTAAAATATGGAGGATGCCAAGTGACACAATTCAATGTCTAATATACAAAACTGAGTAAATGATGTCTTTAAATGTATTTTTTAATGAAAATTAGTGTTTAAATTGTTTTAGTTTGGGATTAAATTATGTTTCACTAGCAGTATAGCCCGGCGTTGCTCGGGTGTAATTAAATCCATGGTCCTGGAGCTCAGACTTTTTGGACGTTGGCACGAAAGACTAAAAAGCAATAGTTGTTTCCAGTTAAAGCGAAACAGTAGACTGAAAGAAAAATGAATGGATGTAAGTCAAATTTTGATTTCCTGTTGTCGATATCAAACAAGTTTTTTTCGTCGTAAACTGAATTTTGAAGGCTAAATAAGTCCTCTGAGTAAATGGTATCATGGCTGAGACTAAGAACTACAATTATACCTACTTAGTGCAAAACCCAAAGCAAAAACTAAAATAAAAGGGCTGAAAAAAATACAGACATACAGGCAGATAAACAGACACACACACAAACATCTTGCCTTATATATATATATATATATATATATTATCGATTTTCTGCACTATTGTCAGAACTGCAACCTTGAAACTTCTGAATATCGTTTCTTATGTCTTTGTCTATGAGTGTATCAAATTTGATTAAAATCGGACCACTCCTTCCATAACCCGATTTTTTCGATTATCGATTTTGGATATTTATCGGGGGAACTTCGGCACAAAACCCAGCTAAGAACACTCGCAGACGCTTATAGTACAACTGTGTCAATTTTCAAGAAAATTGGCTCAGCCGTTTCGGAGTCTATAGGTAAAGGACACACACACACACATAGATACACACACATAGACACACACACATAGACACACACACATAGACACACACACACAGACAAAGTTCCATTTATAAATAAGTTTTTTTTAAAAATAACATGTGTTTTTGAATTTAACTGTTTTCTTTTCTTTTCTTATTATTTTTATAATCCTGTACGTTGGCTTTGGAAAGTAGTAATTATTTCAGGAATGAAGATATCTGAAAATTCTCGAGGCGCAGATTTATATTTTGGTAATATTCGAAAGCTGCACTATCGAGAATTTTCTTTCTAAGAGTTGCATTCTTTAGATTCTAAGGAAATCTAAGATCAAGATTGTCGTTAAATTTATTTGTATGCATATCCAATGCATTTTATAAATTGTTATGTGTAAAATTCCTTTTGTGCTCACAGATCAGTCTGTCAGTTAAGTGCCATACGTGATACACGCTTGGGTGATCATGTCTCGAAAGAGACATGACTGACTGGGCAGAAGATTATCCCGCAGTAGGTTGCCATTGCTTTCTGCGGTAGACTGGTTGTGGTGCATTGGATATCGACTCGGAACAAGAAATCGGGGAGCCGATTTCGAATTCCAGCCGAATTCATTGCATTCACTTACGCGCAAATACGCTTGGGAAAGGTATTAATCCGTCTCTTCCTTCCAGTTATGGATTAAATAGCAGGACAGATTGGATTCTATAGCTCACAGATACGTTTCTTTAAATTTCTGAAAGTTTCTCCTATATATTGTGAGGAGCATTTTTCGCTCATATATATATATATATATATATATATACCTGCTTCATAATCATCATTGTTATGCTTTTTTATTGTTCTGATGACATGGATAATAGATAAGGATGTGGTAGTAATTACTTTGATGCTTAGATTGTGTAAATTGTTTTGTATCGTGGGTGGTTGATGTTACGGAACATTCTTAAAATTAAAATTTAAAATTTAGAAAAATAAATAATATTTTTGCTCTTGGATATAAATACTTGTTACAAAGTAAAATTATTGCATTATATATATATATATATTATTGATTTTCTGCACTATTGTAAGAACTACAACCTTGAAACTTCTGAATATCGTTTCTTATGTTTTTGTCTATGAGTGTATCAAATTTGATTAAAATTGGACCACTCCTTCTATAACACGATTTTTTCGATTATCGATATTTATCGGGGGTACCTCGACACAAAACCTAGCTAAGAACACTCGCAGACGCCTATAGTACAACTGTGTAAATTTTCAAGAAAATCAGTTCAGCCGTTTTCGGAGTTTCGGAGTCACACACACACACACACACACACACACACACACACACACACACACAGACAAAGTTCCATTTATAAATAAATTTAGATTACATCCTCTACCACGTATTTAAAGGAATAAAACTTTGGAATGAATTGGGCGAAAGCACTTACCCGGAATCCATCATGAAAATTCAGAATCAGGAATAAGTAAATACCATACACTTCAAATACCTCGGTATATGGATCTGTTATAACATATTTAGTATAAAGCATAAGGAAATTGATCATAGAATAGGCTGCGCTAGAAGTAGTTTCGCATAATACCACAAAGTGCTTCCAAATCAAAACGATAACCTCAAAGTTAGATTCATTCTCTTAAATACCCTTCGCAGATAGAAACTTTCATTTTAAAATCTTGCTTGTCGCCTACAAATATCTAAATTGCAAGCAGTACACAACTTCTTTCTCAGATCGATACTTAAAAAAGGCTTAAACTGAACGAAGCCGGTTAGTCCCTCTTTCTCCGAACATCTTGGATTGGCTCTGAAGAATCAAAAACAAAGAACTGGGCCAAATAAGAGAAACTATATCACTTGGGGACTTCTGATAGCAGCAACAACTAAAATAGACAGTACATGGTACCCGAAGAGAAAATAATGGCATAATCACGATGTTGACTTTCCACGCTATTTCCGACAGAAAGTTATGAAGGACCCTTCCCATCAATACCGGCAAGAGCGATAGCAGTTACTGGACTTCAGAAACCTACTTTCCTAAGAAATTCTTTTAATTGGAAGATTTAATAAATTTCAACAGATATTAGCACTGTAATGAATGCCGAATGTTTCCTTATGAGGAAGCGGCTAGTATTGCAATTATCATTGGCTGGAGCAGAATACGCCGACTGCACATAAGGCGCCAAATGAGGCGTCGAGGGTATGACGGTAAACTGCATTCGGTAGCAAGGACTCTGATTGAAAGGTTTTGAGCAACGTGAAACCAGCTCTTAATTACTGTTGTTCACAGGTTCACTCTGAGCTGAGGTGGTAGCACCTGTTATCATCCCATTTATGGGTAGTTAACCCCAAACTAGAGTAAAAACACTATGAAAGTGTAGAAATAGACTTTGACAGTAAAAATTCCAGCAATACACTTTTGTAGAATACTATGACCAGCAACACATTTTAAAAAAATTACCAGCAATACATTTTATCGTTTTAGGTTATCGTTTAGAAACACCAGGTACTGTTGGGATCTTGCGCCAGACTTAACTTAATCAATAAAGAGAACGATACAAAAATAAAAATAAAAAAAAAACATTCTTAAACACATCGCCTACAAACATGCTATGTTTTGGGAGTAAGAGAAGATGTTATTTTAAACATTTTTTCGGTTTGTTGAAAACGGAAAATGCAAGTAACTTAAAAACAAACAATCAAAAGATAAAATTGAATTTACACGATAAAATTAAATTTAAAACTCTTTAATCACTTTCAGTGGCTGTTGGATCTGTAAAACTTGACCAAGTATTGAAAAGTTAAAAAAAAAATCTCTCTTTGAAAAAAAAGTTTCAATTTGTTTCTCCTGGTTTTGTTTTGTTTTTCCAACTTGACAGAATCACATATCTGAACTTCAAATATCAAATAGTTGTTTTACTAAGCGTCGCTTAGATGTGGCACAAGGACGAAGGTAAGGGGTTCCCAGTGAGGATCGAACTCACAACTCAGTTGCAATAATATCAAATAGGTCTGTTTGAGCACAAACCTATCTAAACTTATTTATAAATGGAACTTAGTGTGTATGTGTGTGTGTATCTGTGTGTGTCAGTTACCTATAGACTCCGAAACGGCTGAACCGATTTTCTTGAAAATTTACACAGTTGTACTATAAGCGTCTGCGAGTGTTCTTAGGTAGGTTTTGTGCCGATGTACCCCAATAAATATCGAAAATCGATAATCGAAAAAATCGGGTTCTAGAAGGAGTGGTCCGATTTTAATCAAATTTGATACACTCATAGACAAAGACATAAGAAACGATATTCAGAAGTTTCAAGGTTGCAGTTCTGACAATAGTACAGAAAATCGATGATATATATATATATATATATATATATATATATATATATATATAAAAGGCAAGATGTTTGTGTGTGTGTGTCTGTTTATCTGCCTGTATGTCTGTATTTTTTTCAGCCCTTTTATTTTAGTTTTTGCTTTGGGTTTGGCTCTAAGTAGGTATAATTGTAGTTCCTAGTCTCTGCCATGATACCATTTACGCAGAGGACTTATTTAGCCTTCAAAATTCAGTTTACGACGAAAAAAACTTATTTGATATCGATACCAGGAAATCAAAATTTGACTTACATCCATTCATTTTTCTTTCAGTCTACAGTTTCGCTTTAACTGGAAACAACTATTGCTTTTTAGTCTTTCGTGCCAATGTCCAAAAGTCTGTGCTCCAGGACCATGGATTAGTTTTAAAGCTTTCATTACATCCAAGCAACGCCAGGCTATATTGCTAGTTTTAAATAAGACTAAACTGCCTCGTCTCTGTAATATTCCGAAAGTTCAATGATGTATTTACCTTTTTAATTTGTATTTCTTTTATTTAATTAATTACGCTTAAAATATTAGGACATTGAATAAGTTCTCACTGCTTTCCAACAGATAGTGTTCCCAGAACTGCGTACGTGTAGTTTTAGATAGTAACGCATCAGTAAGGAAGCTTGAAATTTAGTGTATGTCATTTTGCCGAAGTGTAAGCAACTTTGTTTTTCATAGCGCTAAACAAGTCAGATTTCGTGCCAAAGCAAGTTTATTTGCAGAGAATTTTACCTCACTACTTTATTCAAAAGAAATCGGCAGCTGAAGTACACAAAATTCTTGCTTAGACTTATGGTGATCATGCTTTTTCGGGAAACAACATGCAGAGATTGGTTAATACGCTTCATGTTGAAAATAAAGTACGCTCTGGCTCACCGAAAATGTTTGAAGACAAAGAATTGGAAGTATTACTTTATGAAGACTCATGTCAGCCGCAAGTTGATCTTGAAGAATCATTAGGAGTTGATCACACAACAGTTTCGAAATGTTTGAAAGAATTAGGAATGTTTCAAAAGCAAGTACATTGTATGCCGTACGAGTCGAAGTCGAGAGACTGCGAGTCACTTGTGAACAGCTGCTTCAACGGCAGGAAAAAGTTGGTTTTTTTTTTGCATTTTATTGTGACCGGCATTAAAAAATGCATACACCACAATAATTCTAAGCTTAGAAGATCGTGGGGTAAGCCTGGCCATACATCACTATCGGCGACAAAGATAAATACTCATGGTTCGAAGCTTTGGTGGAATCATCTGGGTGTAGTATATTATGAGCTACTCAAACCTCTCAAAACCATCACGGAGGATCGCTATCGACTACAATTGATGCGTTTCAGTAGAGCATTGAAGAAAAAAACGGTTGTTATACGAGCAGAGACCCGACAAATTAATTTTTCATGATAGCACTAGGCTACATGTTGCAAAACGATTGAAAACCAACTTGAAAAAGCTTAAATGGGAAGTCTTAACCCACCTGCCATATTCATCAGACATTGCTTCGTCCGATTATCATTTGTTCCGATGGATGGCACATGGCTTTTATGAGCAGCACTTTCATTCTTATGAAGATGCGAAAAAAATGGTTCGACTTGTGGTTAACCTCAAAAGACACGTCATTTTTTCCGATATAGAATTCAAATCCTGCTAGAAAGATGGGGAAAATAGTGGCTAGCGATGGACAATAGTTTCAGTGAGATGTTTCTTAACACATTTTGTAAATAAAGCATTACTTTTCATGAAAAATCAGCTAGAACTTATTCAAGATCCATATATATGCAGTATTCTTCTCGTGTGGTTCAGCATAAATCTGTAGAGAATTCCATAGACAGTGCATGTGATCAATGAGGAGGTTTTAAGGAAAATGAAAGTAAAAAGGTTACTTATGATTAGAATCAGAAAGATTTGACATTTATGGGATTCATAATGAAGGAAAATTGGAAAAATTATCATTTATAACAGATATCGAAGGAAAATGAGAGAAGGATTTTAGTAAGAGCAATATATATATATATATATAGTGGGTTTATTATTAGTACCAGGGAGACAATCTCCGAAGGGGCATGTAAATTGATACACTACATAGGTTTCCTGTAGAGGATTTAGTTGTGTGCTTGTAGGGTTATTAGAGACTATGAGGTCTATTGTTTAAAATTTTTTATAATATATGATGAGCTTAATTTGATTATTATTATTTATTGTTTAACAATTCTACGTATTATGCTTTTGAGTGTTGTTTCATCATGTTTGTAATTATTATGAATTTGGTTGCAATAAAGTTAATAGTGATATGTTTATTTTGACGTACACTTGTTATTTCACCATATTTAATACATATATGTGTGTGTCTGTGTGTGTGTATATATATATATATATACATATATATATATATATATATATTAAAATATATTAAATAAGGTAAAGATTTCTCTCAAACATGTTTAGTTAAATAATATAGATATTTCTGTCTACCATTATTTTTAATTAAATCTTTCAAATTTCCGAATAATTTGTTTTATGTTTTTGGTAAATTTGACAAAATTCATAATTTTATCATTTTAAATCATCTCTTGATCTTATACAGATATTAAAAACGGAAAAATCTAATAATGAATCTATAGCATCCCTTGATGTTGAAAATCTGTTCACAAACGTTTCCGTTAGAGAAACCATTGACATTATTATAAAAAAAAATATATAACAATAATTCTATGTCCCCACTGAAAATTAAACTTAAAATACTAAAAAAAACTACTTTTAAACTGTACCACCGAAGTCCCATTCTATGATCACAGAAGTAAGATATACGTGCAACGGGACCGTGTTTCAATGGGCTCAGTTCTGGGTCCAACTTCTCCATAGCCAATCTAGAAAATAATATATTTAGTACTACTAAGAAACCCTCCATCTACCTACAATATGTAGATGATATTCTTTTATTAGTTAAAAACATAGAAGAAATAATAAAACTCAAAAAACTTTTATAAATCTCTGTCTTCAAGTTCACATACGAACTTAACAAAGATAGCAAAACCCTTTCCTTGACATTTTAATAAGCACAAGCAATAACACATTTACTACCTCCCCATATAAAAAAAAACAACCAGCAAAAACTCTTGCACTCTCAGCTATAAGAATTGATGTCCTAACTACTACAAAATAGCCATAATACACAATTTATTTAAGCGAGCGCAAATCAGCTCCTCCACAAAAAAGACAAAAAAGGTATTTTACTCTGACTAAAAAATATTAAGCAGACCCTCATTAATAATGATTTCCCAAACTACATTGTAGATGAACAAATAAAACGATATTTCAAAAACCCCAACACACATCAACCAAGATATGGTACTTCCACAAAAGACCCTAAACATAACAGACTCCTTTATTGCAACCAGATACACGATAACTACAAACAAGATGAGAAAATAAAAACATCTCATTCGCACTAATATATCTCCCGTTGATCCTAATAAAAAATAAAAAATAATAATATTTTATAAAAAATACAATACTACTAATTTAATTATCCGTAATAACTTCTCTTCACCAACTAATGTATAACGTAAAATCAACATTATATATCCCTGGATTTACAACAACTATATTAACAGGCGTTTTACATTACACACGTCAGACCATTCCTCCATTTCTAGACATCTGTAACAACATTTCTGTCTATATTCACAATATAAAAAAATAATGATTGATAACATCACTATCCTACACCAAGAAAACAACAAAAGCAAATAATATATAAATTGTATATTTGGCAACAATCTCTCTTTTATACAGGTTTCATTAATAAATAGCAGACAAGGTATTATCATTAAATTATATATATATATATCCTTCGGACATATAGAGTCTTGTGTATGTTAAGTTCCGAACACGGTAAGCACATTGTTCCTATGTTCATATTTAATGTTATTAAAAGAAGGATTTCTCTTTTATATTAGCATACACAAAAAAATACACAAGACTTTATATGCATTAACTTTACGCATGTTTATTTATCAGCAAAACAAAATTAATTCTTGATAATGGCTAAAAGTATAGCCGAAAGCGCTCGAAAGTACAAAACCTTTGGACAATTCTTAAATAATTTGAACTCCGAAAAGAAAAAAATTATACGAACACTCGAAAAATTATATAAAATTATGTAAAAAAATTAATGATAATACCTTGTCTGTTATTTTTTACTGCTGCCGTATCTGATCGGGTGCCCTAGGGATACTTGACAAAATCTAACGGAGAATCTGTAATGTGATCGATCCCGACTTGGCAGCTAAGATACAGTAACTTTCTCACCGGCGCAATGTGGCTTCCCTGCGTCTCTTCTACAAATACTTTCATGGCTTCTGCTCCGATAAACTTAGCTACCTGGTGACCACTATATATGAATTTACTCGAGCTACAAGATCTAGGTCCCACCTTTGTGAAACCAATAAAATGTAAACGCAAATTCTACTCCAACAGCTTCTTTTCTCGCACTTCCCGCTTGTGGAATTTCCTTCCGTTTACTTGCTTCCCAAACAGCTACAATCTCCAAGAATTTAAATGAAAAGTCAATAGTCATCTCCTATCTCACTAACTTGCATCCTCTCTCTCATGCTCCTTTCTCCGTCCACTCCACTCTCATCAGTATTCTCATCCTTCTCTTACCCACTTTCTGACACCCTCTATAACCTGTCACTCTTTCTCAACTTTCCTCCTATGTAACCCCCTGCGCACCAGTGGCTGTAAACTATCTTGATTGGGGTGATATGATTATAATAATAAAAAAAAACTATTTTGAGCACTCTGGAAGAATGGTAGACTTTGAAAAAACAATAGCTACTCTAGCATCTACGCATAGTTCATTCAGTAATGAATTAGACCCCTCTAACTACTGGTGTATGTTTACATGGTATATTACACGCTAAAAGTCTGCCTCTTTCTACCGAGCGCTCATAGCTCAGAGGTCGGGTTTCAATCCTGGGTAAAAGCAATCGGATGTCTAACCGTATTGATGAGCTGCGGATGACTATATATATGTCCGCAGACAGACAAAAAAATGAACAAGATTTTTAGAAAATTTACAGATTTATCTGTAGTTGTGGTAATGACTACATAGGAAGGATGTCACAGGGATTGGATTGTAGAATAAAACAGCATGTGCCACAATGTGTCTGTGCGGGTCAACTTTTGAACACTTCCTGGTCAGCCATTGCTGAACACCTGATAAGTAGTAGAAATTGTGTAAATGGCTTCAGTGTAGACCAGTTTACTGTGTTGTCTGGTTCACAGTTTACATTCTATTTACAGGCATTGGAGTCGATATATATTAAGACCAGGACTCTGTCTCTCTATAAACAGAGAGAATATGCTATCGGACTCCATATTATTACTATTTAGTGCCTGCCCGGACGTCATGATTCATTTTCATCTTTTAATATTTTAAATGTTGAAAAATTGAATTTTAAAAAATCCCAGTTGACCCTGATGATGAATAGGGATTGAAACCGGTCTGTCATTTTCGTATTTCTTAATTTTTATAACATATATTGTTATTCTATCATCTATAAATGCCTGTAAGTATGAAATTGACTTTATTTGTTGCCGTTATAAAATTTTGTGCCTATAATAATTTCTTTAAATATTTGAAAAAAAAAAGGTATGATAAAAATCATATCAGAAAATTAGGTAAGATATTGCTTACAAAGGTAAAAATAAGAGAATTTAAAGATCATTGTAAATTTCTACGTGCTTGTATCGAGAATCGTGTTTGTTCTTCTTCAATACTGTTTAGAATTAGAAGAGCTAAATTATGTCCAAGCCAAAAATTGAGGAAGTTTTCATGAAGGATTCTATTCGGTTTTACAAGAGTAGAATCAAACAGTTGAATTGTTCTTTATTTATTCTATGGAGAGAGTGTCCTAATTCGTTGTCATTTTTTTCATCGAATTCGATTCTCTCGATTAGTTGGCTTGTTGCAGGACAAAGATTTAGGTCGCCTGACAAGGAACACACAGTCCAAGTTGCAATACTTTATTTATAAGCGATTTTGACACAGTGAAGAACTAGTCTCTAGTGTTGTGTTTAATTATTCTGCATATGAGCCGACACAGCTAGAATTAAAAATTCTTTCCCATGGCCTCGACTACTGCATTCCGTTTAAACTTCCTGATAAGGAAAAAAATTGCAGAATTTGAGAATTTTCTTCGCAAATCTATCGACCCATTCCTTGTTCCTCAGATGTAGTTTCAAATCTTAAAGCTACCTTAGATAGTTTGGCACATAATTATGCCAGTACTCGCGTTTCCTACACTGAGTCTAAGTGGAGTGAACAGCACCGGCGGGTCGTTGTTAAGATCTTAAAAAATAATAACGATCTTGTTATTACTCGCCCGGATAAGGGTGCTGGTGTGATCTTATTGAATAAATGTGATTATGTCATCAAAATGAATTCTATTTTTGATGACAATAGTAAGTTTCTTCCATTGGGTCCGGTGGAGACACATGACGGCACTATCGCAGTCAAAGCAAAGTTCCAGAAACAGCTACTTGGTTAGGTTAAATGAGGTTTTTTGATATTAGAAGTTTCTTCTGAAATTAAACCTACAGGGTCAATTCGTCCTCGCCTTTATAGTTAACGAAAAATTCATAAAGAAGGTGTACCTCTGCAACCAATTCTGTCGATGGTAGGGTCGTTCCAACATAAAGTTGGCAGTTTTCTAGCTGGAATCCTACAATCTGTACTTGATTATTACAGTACGTATGCCATTAATTCATTTACTTTTACAGAAGTCATTCGTGATACCCCCTGTAGACAAATTTATGTATTCTTTTGACGTGTGTTCACTGTTTACATGTGTTCCAGTTTTAGAAACTATAAATATCTGTTGTGATATGTTGTACCGTAAATTCTTGACTCGTCCGGACATGCCTGAGAATGTCTTCATTGAATTAATGAAGTTGGCCACAACATCAGTGGAGTTCAGTTTCGACAACTAAATGTATATATAAATAGACAGTGTCTCTATGGGATCCCGTCTGGGTCTTGCCTTAGCTAATATATTTGTGGGGTTTTGTGAGTCTTCCCTCTTCATGCGTGAAAATAAGCCATCCATGTACTATCGGTACGTGGACGATACCTTTTGTCTGATTGATAATGAGGGACAGGCCGACTCATTTCTTGTTACGTTGAATCAGTTGCATCCGTCCTTAAAATTTACAGCTGAAAAGGAGTCCGAATGTTCTTTATCATTTGTCGATGCTTTTGTTCATCGGACTCCAACTAAATTTGAAACTTCCGTGTTTCGTAAAGCCACGTTTCGGGATTATACACGCGGTAGGACTAATTTTGTCCTAGAAAACGAAAAATAAATTTAATTAAAACCCTTACACACAGGGCATTAAATCTTTTTCACGGAAAGTTATTTGGACGTGGAGCTAGATTATATTCGCAGCACATTAACTAAAAATGGTTATCCCAGTGATGTTGTTAATGATGTGATGCAGGATAAAATAAATAATTTTTCAAAGGATAAGCCTTATACTGTGGAAAAATATCCAGTGTACTTTAGGCTTCTTTATATTGGTTCAAGTAGTGAGCAGTTGGCTAAGAAAATTACTAAAGCAAATTGGGGTGAAACGATTATAAAAAATATAAAAAGTGCTTTATTTTAAATACAGTAAAAAGCAGTTTTTAAAAAAAATAAAACTAAAGATAACAACCCATTTATTATTTATCCATAAACAAACTGTTTCAAGCATTCAATGTTTTTTTAACCCATTAATGCTCATGGTCTGTTTTTAAAACCAGAAGGATAATTTACCATATTTCAAGTAATATTGCTCAAATATACCATGCTCTGTAAGTTTGGTCCTAAAATAAGGACTAAATTAAAAATTTCTTTTTTTTCTTTTGTTTTTAATCGTTTCATCACAGGCAAGGTGGTAACGCCACTGATGCGCAGTGGGCTACATAAGAGTAAAAGATTAGATAGGAGGAGAGTGAAGATAAAGACGAAACAGTTACATGGGGTGTCAGAGAAAGGGCAAGAGAAGGATAGGAATACAGATGTGATGATAGTTGCAAAGGTAGAGAAAGGAAAAGATATACGGGGTGATGTAGAAAGAACTGGAATCAAGTGGATAAGAGATGAGTATTGACATTGCATTTAAATTCCTGGAGGTTGTAGCCGCCAGGAAAGCAAGAATATGGAAAGGAGTTCCACAGTCGGGAAGTGCGAGAAAAGAAGCTACTGGAGTAGAATTTTCGGCTGCATTTGGTTGATGTAACTGTGAATGGGTGGGACCTTGTTGCCAGTCTGGTTGCACGAGTAAACTTCTGTGGCAGGGGCACCAGTGACTTAAGTTCGTCGGAACAGAAGCCATGAAAATATTTATAGAAAAGACAGAGAGAAACCACATTCCGTCGGTGAGAAAGTGGCTGGAGTCGAGCCGCCAAGTTGGTACACGTCACATTACTACTTCTTCTTTGGAGACTGTCGAGAATACTGAGATGAAAAGCGGGGGCGCCTGACTATATATGACAGCAGTATTCTTAGAATAATGCAAAGAAATCTTTTGATATGTTTAGTATTAAACAAATTTTTACAAATTAAATATTTTTGGTAAAAAATTCAAGAAGAAAAATTTGGGCACTAATGGGTTAAAAGAGGGCGTTTGTTATCCTTGGATTTTCAGGAAAAATAATATGAAGAAAACTAGATGCCTAATACCAACTCTGTAATGAATACAAATAAAATTAATTTATCTAAGCAATATAAAATAATATAAATATAAAGAGCATACAAAACTAATTTGCAATGTTACCGGTTCTGACCTGGCATCTTGGCTTCAGTGGATTTCTCACAACATTAATGTGGCTTCCCTGTGCCTTTTCTTTTGGATGACTAGACTTTATGGGTTTAAGTGTAGTAATAGATTGGCAGCAAGGTTTCATCAATTTACGGTTGAAATCAATAGTTTTGGGAACGTTATCTTCTGAAAAAACAGCGAGAATTATTCAAGGTTCTAAAAAGTATCTCTCTCCTACTATCAACCTCACCATATTTAATAATGGAAATAAATGTTAAAAGATATTTTTTTTAAAATAAAGATGCTCACGCGAATTCCAGCCGCATTCAACACACAAAGGCCCGGAATAAAGGCCCCTAGTCTAACAACAAAAATAAAATACAACTTAAGCAGTTAAAACACGAAGAAAAACTAACACCAGAAATAAAACCTTTTGAAAATGTTTAAAGTGGACGAAAGCGCTTGAAAATTATGGAAAATAATTACGAAAAAATTATGAAAAAAAATTACTGTATTCTGTCACTGTCAATTAAAAATTTAATTACACTCAATACGTAATAAATATTTCTGAATATTATTTATATTCAGTCAGTTAAGTGCCATACGCTTGGGCGATCTTGTCTCGAAAGAGACATGACTGACTGGGCAGAAGATTATCTCGCAGTAGGTTGCCATTGCTTTCTGCGGTAGACTGGTTGCCAGCCAAGGCTATAGAACCCAATCTGTCCTGTTATTTGACCCATAACTGGAAGGAAGAGACGGATTAATACCTTTCCAAAGGGTATTTGCGCGTAAGTGAATGCAATGAATTCAGCTGGAATTCGAACTCGGCTCTCTGATTTCTCGTCCCGAGCCGATATCCACTGCACCACAACGCACATCCTTCTTATATTTATATTACTTTATTATAATATTGTATAATATATAATATTTAAAAATAGCTAAATAGTAGGAGTTTAATACATATTATTTCAATGAAAGATTCCACCCACAAATAACTTATTACTTTCAAAATTTATTTATTTATTTCTAAAAAGTTCGCTTGAGCGTTTGTAGCGATACACAAGATACATTATTTCGCTACAAATTTAAACGGAAATGAATTTCATTTTATCATTCTCTCTCTCTCTCTCACACACACACACACACACACACACACACACACACACACACACACACACACACACACACACTCATGAATAGAACTATTAAAGAAACAGGTTGGAAAAATGTGTCTCTAATCTAACATGTTTCACTTTAACAAGTTTCGTCAGAAATTCTTTAAAGGCGAATGATTTTGATTCTTTTTTAATCTTGACGGATTTCAATCCATATATTCAACTTACACACACACACACACACACACACACACACTAACGTTACCGACTTATAAACACAGACATTCTAGGTACCTCCACTAAATCGTTGAAAAAACAGCATAGTGTGAAGAAAAAAGGCCTCAAACTTAATAAAAACGAACTTTTCCCATGAAAATGTTTACGTTATTACTAAGAGGAAAGATCAAAGTATGTTTTAATTATTTTTTGGAATTTTGTAATCCCGTGTAACACGTTCAAAATTTTGGTAAAAATCTTGTTTTGATTTTGGTTAGCGGGTAACTAAATCATTACAAGAGTTTCCAATAGAAACGATTGTAATACCAAGCTCTCTGTCTTCGGACAGAGTACGACTTAGTCGCAGTTCTCTCTACGGACAGAAACTCGGCTGAGAAAAACTGACAATGCAAATTGACCGATCTCGCGGTTGCGTGTGTTGGTTTAATTTTGACCCTTGGCCCGAATTTTCGATCTTTTGCCAAATCTCGTCTCAGTGGGGAAACTTACGTTAAATATCCAGACTTCCAAGAGTGTTTTGATAGAGTCCAGATAGTGTTCGTTAAATTACCGTTGGTGTAAGTAGAGTCATAATATTATAATCGTTTACAATGGTATTACATTAATGGTAATACAATGGTATTACATAAGTTTTTTTTTTCTGTGACAAACACATTAATTTGGAAATTCCTGCAAAAATCAAATAATTGTCGGATTTTAATGAATCATTCAGGACTTGTTCAAAAAATAAATTAAATTATTTTTTAAATTACTATTTTTAAAAATCTTAGTAAAATTACTTTTTTTAACATCTGTTACCCCACGTCCACGTAAATTCGTGAAATTTTAAGAAATCAAATTTTGTTGCGAAAATTGGGGAATGTAAATCACATATTATTTTTTGAAACATTTTACTTTTATTTCCGAAAATCTGCTCCGAATAATAAAATTAAAAAATGCAATATAACTATGACATTATTTAATTTTGCAAGCTTTTTATTGCTTTAATAAATAATATAAATTATAGTCTGAAAACGTTTTTTTTTTCGATTAATAATGAAATTTTAAAAGAATTTCATTTTTTAAATTATAATAATTTAAGTTTTGAAAATATTTTAAATTACTTCAAAGATGTGTTGTGGTTAGTTTATAAACTTATTAAGTGAGGATTACATTTACTAATCGAAAATTAAAAAGTTATTGGTCAGAGTCAAATTAGACCAGTAAAGAGTTGTATTAAAACTTTCTCACAGTGAAAGAAAAAATATATGATAAATTTTCTGTTGTTCTACAGAAGGATCTGCGGATATCATGGATCGGGTATGTGAGCAATGATGAGGTTTTAGAAAGGATGGAAACAAAATGGAAATTAATACTGAGCATCAGGAAAAGACATTGAAGTTCTTGGGACATGTGATGAGGAAGGAAGGCTTGTAGAATCTGATACTCACAGGTTAGATAGAGGGAAAGAGAGACAGGGGAATGCAGCGGATAATATATTTGAAGGGCCTGAGCAGGTGGGTGGCAGAGCGGGGTTTGGTTGGGATAACAGGAGAAAGCGTGCTAAGAGCTACCAGGGATAGGGAGACGTGAAAGGCCATGATCACCTACGTCATGAAGGGACATGGCACATAGAAGAGGTAGGACCGATTACATTACACACCTTTCTTTGGATTTTGTAAGTTCGAAATTAAAGGTTATTTAAAAATGAAACGAATTGTCGCTCTTATCTTCTGAAATGTCATCTTTGAACGTCTGTCTTTACAAAAATCGGCACTCATATACTGACACATGCACAAAAAAAGAATTAAAAAAACTGGTGTCTCTGAATTGTACTAAGCTTTTATATATCTAAACTTATTTATAAATGGAATTTGTCTGTGTGTGTGTGTGTATCCGTTACCTATAGACTCCGAAACGGCTGAACCGATTTTCTTGAAAATTTACACAGTTGTACTATAAGCGTCTGCGAGTGTTCTTAGCTAGGTTTTGTGTCGAGGTATCCCCGATAAATATCGAAAATCGATAATCGAAAAAATCGGGTTATAGAAGGAGTGGTCCGATTTTAATCAAATTTGATACACTCATAGACAAAGACATAAGAAACAATATTCAGAAGTTTCAAGGTTGCAGTTCTTAATATAGTGCAGAAAATCGATAATATATATATTTATAAATCGATACCAGGAAATCAAAATTTTACTCGCATCCATTCATTTTTCTTTCAGTCTACGATTTCGCTTTAACTGGAAACTTTTTAGTCTTTAGTTTAGATTAGATTAGATAGATTTAGATTAGATTAGATTACCTTCAAAATTAAGATTCATCAGAAAACTAAAACAGAAAAATCGTGACCTTTTCTCGGGTCTTTTTAATGTATGTAAATATAAGAAGCAGAGTTTTCAATACTGACTTTCAATGCAGACATGACATCTTCAATGCGGAAGATGAGCGAAAATAAATTTCTTATCCTACTGCCGAACAAGGCTAAGCATAGTAATTATGGAGATTAAAAAAAGACAAACAAACAAAGAGGTAACCAATAGACAGTGTTAATTTTATACTTTTTTCTTTTCTATTCTTACATCCGTGTAACGTTGTTTCCTGCTTTGTTCATCTCGGCGTTAGCCAATCATTTTTCCTGAAGCACTTATTATAATGTCCTTCTCGCTTTGTACATCATATTTTCTGGTGTCAAACACGGATTAACTGGATTAGAATCAATCACAATATTATGTTTACGACACCTAGGGCTATACTTGACGGGAACAAGACTATTAAACAAACAAGCGCACCGCACTGTTATTGCTCTTAATATTTACCATGATTAGCTTTGTATGGCACAAGGTCAATTTGCGGGAGGCAAGTCGCTGAAAAATTAAAAAGCATTTATTTCACGGCGAAATATGCACGGCTTGGCATTGTACAAACAAATTTCTCTGATCTCACTCCACCCATGTCTATTGAACAGGTTAAGAGGCTCATCCCTTGTTCCCTGTTTAGGATATGGTTTCCGGCTTTCTCTTTTCCGATCTTTTCACTACCACGTAGCCCCCTGCACATCAGTGGCCTTACCGCCTTGCTCGGGGTGATACGATTAAAAAAAAAAAAAAAAAATCTCATTTCATTTTTATGACTTTTATGAATAATATGTATTATGGATACTATTTTCTTGGGAGAAAACATTTTTGATTAATAATAAATTTTTACAAGAACGGTTTCATTTTTTAAATTTAATTAGAATGATCTATGAAGTTTTAAATCATTTGGATGTGCGTTGTGGTGCAGTGGATATCGACTCGGCACGAGAAATCGGGGTCCCGAGTTCGAATTCCATATTGATTTCCTTGCATTCACTTACGCACAAATACTCTTGGAAAAGGTATTAATCCGTCTCTTCCTTCCAGTTATGAATTAAATAATAGGACATATTGGGTTCTTTAGCCTTGGATGGCAACCAGTCTAATGCAGAAAGCAATGGCAACCTACTGCGGGATAATCTTCTGCCCAGTCAGTCATGTCTCTTTCGAGACATGATCGCCCAAAGCGTGTATCACGTATGGCACTTAACTGACTGATTGCTAGAAGACTTCAAATACTTTTCACTTCCCTTTTTGTTTGTTTGTTCGTTCTTTCTTTCTTTTTTCTCATTGACACCAAACTGTAGACTTTCCTCTCTTTACATGCAATCAAAATAGAATAGTCCATTACTTGGGAGGTATTTGCAAGACACAGTGGTCGTGTGATCTAACCACAATTATAATATATTTTTTAACTAGTGCCGAAGTGCATATCCATATATTTACGAGCATTGTCCGCGAAAATTTCAAGCACTTCCAATTTTAATTTTCTGAAAGAACCATGATTCTTAATTTAATGATAGAATAAGCTCTTTGTAAATTCCACAACTATAAAGTACACGTGGAATCTGCCCTGTTGCCTCGTTAAATCAGACAAGCTCTCTGTCTTCAGGCAGAAAACGACTTAGTCGGGGGCTAAATCTACAGAGTCTGCTGAGAGAAATTAAGAAGCTTTTTGTCGTTGGGCAAATGTCGAGTCAGTCGGTACTCTGCTAAGAAAAATAGATACGGGGGTTGAGAAAATTGTGATTCTTGGCCCAAGTTAACTGTTCGGGTACCTCACATTAAACCCGACCTTGTGTCACATCCCCAACTCAGTGGGAAATACTCAGAGTTCCGTGAAAACTCACAATGCTCAAACGCTCTGTCTTTGGGCAGATTTCGACTCAGTCGGGTCTCATTCTGTGGACTGCGACTCGGCTGGGAAAAATAGACAAGTATAGTGCCCGAACCAGCGTATGCTGGGGTTGGGTAAATTTTGACGTCTGGGTTAACTGTAGCCGCTCACGTTCCACAAGTTAAACATGTCTCAGTGGGGTGACCTTGGGTAAATAGAGTTCCGCGAGAGCACGCAATTTTCAGTCATGCTCTCTGTCTTTAGGCAGAGTTCGGCACATTCGGTGCTCTATCTACGAACAGAGACTCGGCTGGGGAAAATAGACAAGCATAATGCCCGATCTCTCGTATGAGAGCGCGGGGTAAATGTTTGTCCTTGTCTCGAGTGTAACCGCTCAGATTCTGCACGGTAAAACCTACTTTGTCTTACATCCCGTCCCAGTGAGGATACGTTGGTTAAATATCGAAAAAGACATGATCGCTCAAATGACGGCCCTTAGCTAACTGATGATTTTTGTGTTGTAAATTTAAATCATTATTTTTAGTGATTTCTATGTTACAGCAAACGATCTGTAAAACTGAATACGGTAAGAATGATTTAAATTATGAAACTCTCTCCCCCTCTCCCTTTTTCTCTCTCTCTCTCTCTTTCTTTCTCTCTCTCTCTCTCTCTCTCTCTCTCTCTCTCACACACACACACACACATATAAGAAACAAAGTCTTGCACTGGGCATTGAAATGCATACACGCTATAACTCATCAAGAGTTTAAATCTGATAGGGTTATTTTGATTAGAGACAACAAGGTTTGTTGTCTTCCATTATCTGTAATACATTATAAATTTTACATGTTTTTCAGGAATTACGGCGAAAATGTGGTGTGTAATAATTCTTCGTCTAGCGAATTCCTTCTGCTTATAATTACTCTGCATCTGGTTGCAGTAAAATATGTTGATGTTTTGTTGTGTGCTATTTGTATTATCAGTGTCGTATATTTTGTAAAAATAATTTTATTTGTTTATCAATTATGTAGTTGGAAAGATTATGGTTGACTAATGTTTGTCTTTTGTGTTTTAGTGTTGGGAAGAAGAATTTTGGTATTCACAATTTAAGAACTTTGTTATCACTGCTATTTTATATCTTTACGGGGATTGGTTAAAATAGTTTAGAAAACAAGAGTTTGTGTATATGGGGTTTTTTACAAGGGTAAGTAGTAAATACTTTGGATTTTAGTTCAATATTAACACCAAGGAATGGGATTTTTTTATTAATTACTAGCAGTATAGCCCGGCGTTGCTCAGGTGTAATGAAAGCTTTAAAACTAATCGATGGTCCTGGAGCTCAGACTTTTTGGACCTTGGTACGAAAGACTAAAAAGCAATAGTTGTCTCCAGTTAAAGCGAAACCGTAGACTGAAAGAAAAATGAATGGATGTAAGTCAACTTTTGATTTCCTGGTATCGATATAAAAAAAAGTTTGTTTCGTCGTAAACTGAATTTTGAAGGCTAAATAAGTCCTCTGAGTAAATGGTATCATGGCTGAGACTAAGAACTAAAATTATACCTACTTAGAGCCAAACCCAAAGCAAAAACTAAAATAAAAGGGCTGAAAAAAAAATACAGACATACAGGCAGATAAACAGACACACGCACAAACATTTTGCTTTTTATATATATATATATATATATATATATATATATATATATATATTATCTGCACTATTGTAAGAACTGCAACCTTGAAACTTCTGAATATCGTTTCTCATGTCTTTGTCTATGAGTGTATCAAATTTGATTAAAATCGGACCACTCCTTCTATAACCCGATTTTTTCGATAATTGATTTTCGATATTTATCGGGGGTACCTCGACACAAAACCTAGCTAAAAACACTCGCAGACGCGTATAGTACAACTGTGTAAATTTTCAATAAAATCGGTTCAGCCGTTTCGGAGTCTATAGGTAACGGACACACACACACACACACACACACACAAAGTTCCATTTATAAATTAGTTTAGATAGATTAGATGAGTTCATATGTAAATTTTAACGTTGAGTTTTTCAAAAATTGAATTTAGATTTAAATAGTTTTTATCAAAACAAAAATGTCATCAACATACCTTGTGTACATTTGTGGCTTTACAGTTGTTTTAAACACTTTCTTTTCAATATAACACGTTTAAAAGTTGGAGAAAGTAGAACTAATGGGTTTCCCAGGCTGACAGTGTTGCTATTATGAACGAAAAATGGCGTTTTCGTGGTACAGGTAAAGAGTAGTTTCCGAAGCGTTACTGGTCAAATTTTTGAAGGAGGCATAGACTGGTGTTTGTAGATGCAGTCACTAATTATATTTATTGTTTTTTCAACCGGTACGTTTGTAAAAAGATTTTCAACATCAATCAAAGCTAGAGCATTACCTATGGAAATTGCTGCTTTTAAGATATGGAGGAATTCATTTGTTGAAGCAATGCTGCAATTAATGGGTTTGTACAGATAAATATATATATTAATCATTTCACCACCAAGCAAGGCAATGAAGCCACTAAGACTCCAGGGACATTATGATTATTAGAGAATATGATAAAAAATTTATGAAGAAGAGAAAATAACTTAAGAAGATAACGATTGACATTGCATTTAAAAGTTGGAAGATCAAAGTTTACTGGTCAGCAAAAAGCTGGAAACAACTTTCACATGCGAAAGAAGAAACTGTTGGCATAGAATCTGCGGTTACATTTAATCATTTTAACTATAAATGATGAGACCGTGTTGCTAGTTTAGTAATGTGCTTTAATTTAGTAAGTCAAGAGGAAAGTGCATCAGAATATTTATAGAAAAAGTACTGGGGAGCAACACTATTCTTCTATGTGCCATGTTCCTTCAGGGCGTAGGCGATCAAGGCTCTCCAAGTCTCCCTATCCCTAGTGGCCCTTAACACGCTTTCTCCTGTTACCCTACCCAGACCCCGTTCTGTCAACTACTTGCTCAGGCCCGTCAAGTATGTTACCCGCTGCTTTCCCCTGTCTCTCTTTCCCTCTGTCTGACCTGTGGGTATCAAATTCTCCAAGCCATCCTTTCTCATTACATGTCCCAAGAACTTTAGCTGTTTTTTCCTGATGCTCAGTATTAATTTCCTTTTCGTTTCCATTCTTTCTAAAACCACATCATTGCTCACATGCTCGATCCATGCATCCTTCATTAGTTTCAAGATTTTCCTTCATCTTTGATGATATTGTCCAGCATTCAATTATATAATGAATAACTGACATCACATAGCAATCCAGAACTCTTTTCTTTGTTTCCAGCAAACTTTTTCTGTCTCTGAATACTCTACTCAGCTTCTGGAATGCGTCCTTCGCCATGCCAATTCGCCTTCGGATCTCTGTGTCACATTTTCCGTCTTCTGTTAGAACACTTCCCAGGTATTTAGATTTTTGTGCTTGCTTGATTTTAGTATCCCCCACATGTAATTGGCATTTTGGACACCTCTGCTGATGACCATGCATTCGGTTTTCTTGTAGTTTATTTGTAGTCCTTTTTTCCGACTTTCTTCAGTTACCTTCTTTAGGAGATTTTATAGTTTCCTTTCCGTGTCTGCTATCAGCACTGCATCATCTGCGTATCTTATGTTGTTCAGATTGTGGCCGTCGATGACGAATCCTGACATAACTTCTCGAGTTCTCAGAATAGTCTCGGTGTACAAGTTGAATAGATCTGGTAAAAAGACACATCCTTGTCATACGTTCCTTTCTATCTTTGTATATCTGCTCAATTCGTTTCCTGTCCGTATGCAGGCGGTTTGCTGCCAGTAGAGGTTCTTGATTACTCTTATGTCTTTCCCAAAAATGTCGAAGTTGTTGAGCATTTCTATCGATTCTTTGTGGATGATGGTAGAAAAGCGACTGAAGCTGATATGCCAGTTCTGGACCAATAACATTGCAGATTCTTCTAAGTATTTTATCTAGAATATCCAAATACATGGAAGGAGTACTAAACCTGATCTGACTGTTCATGTTTCGTCAAAAATGACTGACAATTTAATTCTGTTTTTTGTTGTATTCTTTTTGTATGTGAAGAAGTCCTTCAATGTTTTGGATTCGAAATTGTTCAGTTGATCATATATTCTGTGGGCTTTCGGCTAATCTATTAGTCATTTTAAAAAAATGATGTTAATGTAAACATCAATAGATTATAGATTGCTCAAAGGTAAACATCGAATACGCCCAGTACATTGTGATCGTATTCATAGGGCGTTTGTTTGTTTGCTTTTCTTTTCACGATAAGGGTTTTAATTGTTTTTAGACGCTTTCTGCCGTTGGATGTGTGTAATGAGATTGGTCCTTTTCTATGTTGATTTAAATGTGTACGTGTGGAACTCAGGTCTAAGAGATATAGAGTCAGCCGTCTATATAAGTGTGTGTGTGTGTGTGTGTGTGTGTGTGTGTGTGTGTGTGTGTGTGTGTGTCATACATCCTGGTTTGGGAGATATGTCTCACTAATATAAACTGTTTTTTTAATTTTGCATGCGTGTACGTGTCAGCCCTAAAGCTTAAGGAGTGTTAGGTCATAAAAATACACTTTATTGCACAAACACACTACACCTATAAAAAAAAATGAAAACTGACCTAGTTTGAGGCTGGAGAATTATGGTTGTGGTGCAGTGTATATCGGCTCAGAATGTGAAATTGGAGAGCCGAGTTCGAATTTCAGTTGAATTCCTTGCTTTCATTTACGCGCAAATAGCATTTGAAAAGGTATGAACCCGTCGCTTCTCGCTCCAATTATGGGTTAAATAGCAGAAGAAATTGGGTTTTATAGCCTTGGTTATTAAACAGTCTACTATAGAAAGAAATAGCAACCTACTGCGGGAAATCTTCTGCCCAGTCAGTCATGTTCCGAGAGAGACATGATCGCCCAAGCGTGTATACCATGTGGCACTTAACTGACTGACTGAATGTCATATAAGTACAGTGCAACAGTTAAATTATACAAAACTGACATCGTTTTTTGTTCATATCTTTACAGCACGAATAAAGTATTAAGTCAATATCGGGCTAACAATTCACTAAGCTCTCTTTAGTGGCAATAATCTGCTAAACAACAAACATTAGATTCGTCTACCACAAAGCCACAAGTGTCGAGTACCAAATGAGGATTAAAATCATAACTGCTGTAATGGACTTATTTTCTCGTCTTTCATCCATATTGATATTCAATAAACTTTCGTTCCTGGGATTTAAAAATCTAATCAGGTGAGAGAGGGAGACAAAAAACATTTATTTATTTTTAATCATTTCACCCTAACTGCCATAAGGGCGCAGGGGGTTACAGTAAGAGAAAAATAAGGAAAAGGATAAAAGATGAACGGGATTCAAGAAAATGGAAGATGGTTACTGACGTTGTATTTAATCTTTTGCAAATTGAAGCTATCAGGGAAGTATGTAAACGGAAGGGAGTTCCACAGGGAGGAAATGTGAGACAAGAAACTGTTGGAGTCGAAGTTGTGATTACATTTATTTTAACAATAAAAGCGTGGGATCTAGATGCTAATCTGGTAGCATGCATAAATTAATGGGTTCGGAGCGTCAGGGAAAAAAATGCACGTAATTTTTTAAAATAGGAAAAGTTTTTTTGCTGGTATGAAAATCAGTTTAGTAAAATAGGTAAGAACCTGACTTTGAAAAGCAGCGTTCGAATTATCGGTTTTTAGCTGGACTCGAATACTGACCAATACCCCAAATCGTATTCCTTCTGTTTTTTTTCTAATCAATGTTGATATGTTTCTATAGTGTGTTTTAAAGAAAATATAATAGAGGAGCAACAGCAGAAAAAGAAATTATTAAAAAAAAAAAAAAAAAAAAAAAAAACCAGAGAAAAGAATTAATGAATAGAAGGAGAGAGAGAATGAGAGAATTTGAGAATGAGAATGAGAGAATGAGAAGGAGAATAAAGACGGATTGGTGTATCGGACATTTGATATTGAATTCCCTTTTCATGTCACACTAAATTTGTATCAGAGAAACAAAAAGTGAAAAAAAGAAAGAAAATAAAAGGCAATGAAAAGGAGAGAGAAAAAAGAGAAATGAGACAGAAATAGAAAGAAAGAAATATCTGTAAAATGAAGAAAAAGGAAAATCACAAAACGTGAAAAGAAAGAAAGAAATATTTTTAAATTAAAGGAAAAAGAAAAGAAAAAAGAAAGAAAAAGCACGTATAAGACAAAAAGCTAGACTGAAAAATAAAGCAGAAAAAGATTATAAATACAAACAAAGACAGAAAAGAAAGAAAAGGAATATCTGTAAATTTCAGAGAAGGTAAAAAAGAAGAATGAAAATGAACTGAATCAAGAGAAAAAAAAGAAATAAAGAAAACTGAGTGTGGAAAGAAAGAAAGAAAGAAAGAAACAAAGAAACAAAGAAACAAAGAAAGAAAAAGAAAGATTTTAGGGTAAAGAAATAAAAGAAAAAGTATTTGCAAATTGCAGAGAAGGTGAAACGTAAAAAAAAAATGAACAGAGGGCAAGTGACAGAAAGAAAGAATAAATAAATATTTGCAAGTGAAAAGGAGTAAAAGGAAAAGAAGATAGAGAAAGAAAGAAATATTTGTAAAGAGCTGAGAAGGTGAAGAGTAAGAAAGAAAAGGAACAGAGAGAAAGTAAAAGAAAGAAAGAAGGAAAGAAGGAAAGAAAGAAAGAAAGAAAGAAAGAAAGAAAATACAAAATGAAAGCTAATAGCAGTGATGGTGGTACTAGGAGTAATTCTGTGGTGGCGTTTCTACTTCTTTTTCAAAATCTGCGGTCGAATTGACCTGTGGTCTCCGCTTGTGGTTCTGCTTACCCACACTACGGTACAAACCGAAGGAGTGCCAGTTAAAAAAAAGCACACAATGCATACACACCAGTGCACTCATACATGCACATGTTTAAGAAATTGGAGACTGATTCCGCACCAGAATAATAAACGCAAAAAATAATTAAGTTCAGCAAAGTCAGGCAAAAAGCCACAAGATTTTCAGCATTACGTTATGCTACATACCTACAAAAACAGCGATATAGATTTAAAATGCAATTTTTAAAATGAAACATTTCTCTTGAAGGTTTTATTTTAGTTTTATTTTAAGCTGATTGAATGTAATATTTCCAAAAACAAAACGCTTTTCTGTATTTCAAACTTAATTTCAATTAATTGGAATGTTGTTAATCTCTAAAACCGGCCATATTGACAACACAATTTCATTTGTTAAAAAATGTTTTTCAAAAGTATAAATATACTTTTGTGACACTTTATTTGAGGAAGATTAGCTAAGTTTGATTAATCGAAGTTTAAAAAATATTACTTTTACTTTAAAATATGGCATAAAACCGCTGTTAACATGGAGGTGAAAGTTTTACGAGGCGTTGACAGATTTATGGTTAACTTGATGTTAGGCATTTTTTAATAAAGGGCACATAACTGTAAAAATTACTAGAATCCAACATGAGCGTCGTTTTCATATAATTTTTTCAATATCCAATAATCCTGAATGTTTAAGAAAATAATCTAAGTAATATAATATTGTATTATATTTTTAGGTACTTTGGCTTAATAGTCCTTCGGAGACGTTTGTTGAAGAAATGTTATATTATAAAAATACCAATAATTTGTCTGTTAATTTTGTGTATGGACCTTCGTATTTACAAAAACAGGCACGGTTACACACACGCGCGCGCGCGCACTTCGGACTGGCTCTTCGATCCGAGCAAGGTCTCAACTTTGTCTGCAAAATCACTTCTTGTCTGTCTTTAACTCTGGTTGGCCGTTTCAAGACTTCAACTGCAAAACCACTTCTTGTCTGTCTGTAATTCTGGTTGGCCGTTTCAAAACTTCAACTGCAAAATCACTTTTTGTCTCTCTTTAATTCTGTTTGGCCTTTTCAAGACTTCAACTGCGAAATCACTTCTTGTCTGTCTTTAACTCTGGTTTGCCGTTTCAAGACTTCAACTGCGAAATCACTTCTTGTCTGTCTTTAATTCTGGTTGGCCGTTTCAAGACTTCAACTGCGGAATCACTTCTTGTCTGTCTTTAATTCTGGATGGCCATTTCAAGACTTCAACTGCAAAACCATTTCTTGTCTGTCTTTAATTCTGGTTTGCCGTTTCAAGACTTCAACTGCGAAATCACTTCTTGCCTGTCTTTAATTCTGGTTGGCCGTTTCAAGACTTCAACTGCGAAATCACTTCTTGTCTGTTTTTAATTCTGGTTGGCCGTTTCAAGACTTCAACTGCAAAATCACTTCTTGTCTGTCTTTAATTCTGGTTGGCCTTTTCAAGACTTCAACTGCGAAATCACTTCTTGTCTGTCTTTAATTCTGGTTGGCCGTTTCAAGACTTCAACTGCGAAATCACTTCTTGTCTGTCTTTAATTCTGGTTGGCCGTTTCAAGACTTCAACTGCAAAACCACTTCTTGTCTGTCTTTAATTCTGTTTGGCCTTTTCAAGACTTCAACTGCGAAATCACTTCTTGTCTGTCTTTAATTCTGGTTGGCCGTTTCAAGACTTCAACTGCGAAATCACTTCTTGTCTGTCTTTAATTCTGGTTGGCCGTTTCAAGACTTCAACTCCTTTTGGTCGGTCAGCAGCAGGTTTCTTTACAGTTGGCACCCATCGGCGTGGCAATTATCTCTGTCTCTGTACATCTTCAGCCAAGTCAGCGGCAGACTTCTCTACGATTGGCACCTAACTGCATGACAATTATCTCTCTTCAGCCAGGAACTCTATGGGAGGCGGCCGGTCCTACGGTGGGCTCCAAGTGGCTTGACGCCTGTCTTCGTCGTTACATCTCTGGGTCGAGAGCTGACTGGAACTCTTCTGTGGCCCCCTTAAGGCTCTGTATTTATGCTTGACCCTGTTTTACCGGTGCGGGGAACGACGGACACTGGGTGTCTAGTTTCTGGTCCTTGTGGCTAATGAAATCCCTCTCGCCCCCCACCTTTGGGGCGAAATTACTTCTTTCTATTTTCTTCCCTTTGGGTCAACAAATCTAGTCTTTGGCTCTTGCGGCCAATGAAATCACAACTTCAGCTCTCTCTCCGTCTTCTTCTTTTTGACGCAGCCAATTGAGTAGCGATATATTCATGAGGTCTCTTCTTTCTGTTTTCTTTCCTTTTGGTCAACAAATGAAATGTTTTTTTACCCGTTTTGAGTGGGGCTTTTATGCCTCCAATTCCTTTCTCAGGGAAATCCCAATTTAGTTATTTCTCATAACAAACAAACTTAACCTTTGCAGTTGCACCTTTCAAAGACGCCTGAATACGCAAATTTACCTTTTTCTGCGTTTGTGACAATCTTTTCTGACATTCGACAGCTGTGTTTTGGTTATATTCTGCATGAGGTTGTTAGAAAAATAGGAAAACAATAAAATTTTCACTTTTATCAGCTGCGTTGTTGAGAACATCAACTGAACCTCTCTTAGTTATGCTGTTTCCACTTCTCAATAATGGCCGACTGATCCAATGGCCTCATCTGATCCTGCTTGTCAGATCCTGGGCAAAACAATCACACCTGCAATCTTTAAATTCATATTTATTTTCAGCTGGTGTCCTTTTTTCCTTCTGTTCATATTGAAACAGAATGAATTTATTTCCTCTGGTCATATTGGAACAGAACAAAGTTTTCCAGTAGGTTCTTTTCGATCTATAAAAATTAATAATACAAACTAATATAATTTCTTCTGTTCCGGCCATGCTAAATATGGTTTTACATCTCCTAAACAGTGTTACAAAAATAGACTTGTATAGTAAAATATACATTTTTGAAGAAAAAATATTACCAACGGTGTATTTTTGAAGGCAAACGATTATTACCATAACATATTTTAGAAGGAAAAAAATTATTGCCACAATACATTTTTGAAGTAAAAAAAAATATTAAGTGCAATATATTTTTAATACAAAACTAGAAGATATCTTCACTTTTCTAAAATAAAAATAAAAAATTCATCAAAATCTGACTTAATCAACCTTCTCACTATAACCGAACAATAAAAAATACCTAAACAAAACTATCTTTTGACATGAAATAACCCACAGTGGTTGATATGCTGTTAAACAAAACTCAAATTCAAACTGAGTAAGGTTTTGTGTCTTAGTGGCTTTACCGCCTTGTTTGGGGGTAAAAGAATCCTTTGATCTTTCGTTTTAATACTAACATAAATATTTTGACAATGAACATATTAAGTTTTGTTCATTTTTGATCATGTATGCTCATTTTTAAGCGAATCTTGGTGGGGTCCTTATTACTATAAACCTTATTTTACTTGGAGTTTTGCTGCAAAAAGGGACATTAAAACTACCTGAATCCGATTGACACAAACCCATTACACGCTAATCCTTTCGACATGCTTTGAAATAGCAGTCAACTTCTCATTTATGAACCGGCTTGGTAGAATTAACTTTCTTTCATACAGGTGTCACTGAATGTGACAGTCAGTCAATTAAGTGCCGTAAGGGATACACGTTTAAGCGATCATGCCTCGAAAGAGACATGACTGACTGGGCAGAAGATTTTCCTGCAATAGTTTGCCATAACTTTCTGTGGTAGACTGGTTGTCAACCAAGTGTATAAAACCGAATCTGTCCTGTTATTTGACCCATAGCTGAAGGGAAGAGACTGATTAATCCCTTTTCCCAAGGGTATTTGCGCAGAATTGAATGCAAGGAATACAGTTGGAATTCGAATTCGATCATCCGATTTCTCGTTCCGAGCCGATATCCACTGCACCACAACACACATCTTTGACACATATTAAAAGAACTTGAAAAACTTAAAAAGTCCTGACGAGTAGAACAACCGATTATAAAATAGGGTTTTTTAAAGAAACACTGGCCGGATTTGGGGTGCTGAATATAACACCAATCATCTCAGTGATAAATGTCATATTTGTATTAATTATATATATATATATATATATATATATATATAATTAATACAAATATATATATATATATATATATATAATTAATATATATATATATATATATATATATATATATATATATATTTATTATTATTATATATATATATATATATATATATATAATTAATACAAATATATATATATATATATATATAGTCATCGGCAGACAGATCTGTTTCGTTGTATCACAGATCATCAGTACGGTTAGACTCCGATCGCTTCCTAACCCAGGATTGAAACCCGACCGAATTGGCGTCAATCGGCGATTCTACCTCTGGGCCACGAGCGTCCGGTAGAAGAAGGCAGACCTTTTAGCGCGTATATCATTATACACGCCCAATAGCTAGAGTGCTCTAATTCATTATTGAATGAGCGATGCGTATATGCCGTAGTAGCTACTGTTTTCAAAGTCTCCCACTCTTCCAGAGTGCTCAATTACAGTGTGATAGTGTATATTATAAGGAAGTGAAAGAACAGGTAGATTAAAACCCACTGTATTTACTTTTATAAAATAAGTGCGCAATACAAAGTAGAGCTAAATATTGTAATTTTCTTTTTACAATGGTTTATAAAAACATTTCATTATTTTCATGTTTCAGAACAATAGTGTTTTTCTTCAGGTGATATTCTAAAAGTTAAAGGAGCCGGATTGTTTAGGTTATGTTCCTGAATGAAAAACTGCAGATTTTAAGGTTCTCTAAAAGTAAAATACTACTGAATCGTAGGAATGAATTGATAGTTTTATGTAAACATCGAAAATAATTTCTCTAAAATTTAATTAATTACAATTGTTCATTTATAATTGATGATCCAATATAACTTAATTAACTTAAAAATTATTTTACTAAAATAAATGAGCCACACAATACTTATTTGGTTTTCTTAACTGCAATATACCTTAGTATACCAGAATTATTTCATTCTAATTCTAACCTAAACAATCCAGCCCTTTTAACTCATACGGTAGTACAAAATCAAATTTATAAAGAAAGCCAAAATACATCCTTCTGTTAAAAACTATTGTCCACTCATTAAAGTAATGTATGGTCACACTATCTTACCCAGACAAAATTAAGAAGTGTCATGCCTGGACATCAGGATACGCTGTTTCCTTTCGCGACCCAAATTTTCAACTTATTAGTTCAACGTAATTCTCACTTTTGATTGAACAATATTGACACACTTATAAGCATATTTTCTAACTACAACTCCTTAATTTTCTAAATAGCCGTGAATTTTTCTCATATTTTTTAAATAAATTATTTTCACTATTTTTTAAATATCACCTGAAAGAGAACAGTATTGACAATGTTTTTGTAGTGATATAATGCTTTTGAGAAAAAAATTTGAAAATTTTTGTGTAATGGTATAAAGTTTTCATAAAACAGTTTAATAAAAAATATATGTAATATAATCTTATATATATATATATATATATATATATATATATATATATATATATATATATATATATTTTAATCATTTCACCCCGAGCAAGGCGGAAACGCCACTGATGTGCAGGGGGTTACATAAATGTAAAAAGATTAATTAGAAAAGAGTGAGGAGTACAAACTAGTTAGAAAGGAACAATAGAAAGCAGGTGCGATGACAGATACATAGGTGGAGAGAAAGGGAGGGTTATACGGGGGGTGGGGAGAGAGATAGAGTCTAGTGGTTAGTAGATGAGTATTGACTTTGCATTTAAATTTCTGGAGGTTGTAGCCGTCAGGAAAGCAAGAATACGGGAGTGAGTTCCACAGGCGGGAAGTGCGAGAGAAGAAGCTGCAGGAGTAGAATTGTCGTCTGCATTTGGCTAACCTGACTGTGAATGGGTGGGACCCAGTTGCCAGTCTGGTTGCACGAGTAAACACCTGCTGAGGAGGCATCAATCTTAATACTATATATATATATATATATATATATATATATATATATATATAATCTTATTACTAAATATATATATATATATATTAAGTATATTATATATATACGTATATATATATAAATGTTTGTGTAGTTATATAATCCTTTTATAATTTTTTGTAGTCATATAATGCTTTGCGAAAAATGTTTTAAAATGTTTGTGTCGTGATATAATGCTTTTATAAACCATTTTAATAATAAAATTCCAACACACACACACACACAATATATATATATATATATATATATATATATATATATATATATATATTTGTAAAAAGAAGTAGAGTTTTGATTCCTCTTGGCTGTATAAATTTTCTTTATTATAAAATAAAAAAGCAGGGTAGTAACTCGAACACGTGTAGCCACCCACTAATGTTTATATATATATATATATATATATATATACATCTTCGTCAGGGGGTATCAAATGTCTCCATGTAACAGTTTTACGTCATTAACAGAGATATTTCAAAAAACCATTTGTGTCATCGGAAAAATAAGAAAAAAGATTATATGGTCTCTAAATAAAATTAATTTATAATAAAATCTGAGGTGGGCAATATTTTCATGAAGCCGAGCGTATAGATCGAAAAAAGATAAGCGAACAATTTTATTTAAATTATTAAAATTATCTAAATATAAAATAAAAAACAATATCCATCTATATATTTAGGAGTGGATGTTTCATTTATTAATTCGACATATTTCAATTTATTGCCTAGGCGTTATTTTCAATGGATAGCCATATTTGATTAGATACACTGTTTTTTATATTAAACAGAGCACAAACTTTTATAATCATTTTTTTCTCAAATATTCAGCAAAGATAACTGCAGCCATCTACGTCGGAATTAAATAACCATCAATGACTGAAAACAACTCTCGTCTGATATCCTGAATTATTGAATGATCATTAAAAATTGGTGCATCTTAATACGCATTGCTGTTCCAGAATTTACCGCGCTGAACTTCATTCGATCCGAGTTTCAATAAATGTGACAGTCCTACTTTTTAAATCCCTTAATTTGTATAACAACTCGCTAACACACTTGATGATGATTCATGTGAGTCGAAAGTTTGGCACAGCACAACATGAATTTTGGACAAATTTCAATATTTGTCAAAGGATATGCGTACATTGAAAAAATATCATTAAAACAAATAAACATACAATGTCTACTGATTTTTAATTAAACATAGTTGGTATCCGTTTATCTCGCGATATAAAGGCAGCGTTCTGACTGGTCAACATTCACTCTTTCCGTAGTGGGACGGGTGTAAGTTCTACAGGGAACAGGCTTGGGCGTCGGTATATATAGAGGATATGCGCTGCATAGATTTTAAGCCCTCTTTCTTTGTCTTACCAACAAGATCCAAAGAATTACAGGGTATTATATTTAGAGCTGAACTAGTCAATGTATTAAGCCAAACGCCTCCGAGACTCCCTTTAGGATATCCTGTTCTTTCGAAAGTATAAAATCAGGATTTTCTTTCCCCTAAATGGGATACCTTTCCGGATTGACAAGCGCCATCTACCTATATATATATATAATTACATTAGTGTGATATATATATATATATATATATATATATATATATATATATATATATATATATATAAATAAATTAGAGAAAATTTTCAAAATTCAAATGTCTCGGATGTACATTTCGACATAGGATCTCTAATAGAGATTCTACGTCACGTCAGCGACATTGTTTTTTCCAAATGGCGAAGGCCCTGGGGTAGAGTTTGGAGGGGTTTTAGGTTAACAACGGTCACAAAGTAGAAAAGGACAGAGCTGGTAGTCGCGGGGTTAGAGGATGTTGAAACGGTATATTTAGGAAGGGGAGGAATAGGAGTTCATATTTTCTAAAGATAGACAACTAAATGAGTTAAATTACTTTTTTTAAGGTTAGGATTTTGGGCTGTTTGAAGAGGTGTATTTAGGCGAGGAGGAATGGGTTTCAATGTAAGATTATATATATATATATATATATATATATATATATATATATATATATATATATAGTCAGTTATAATCCGAGATTAAGAACAGTATGGTTAAATGAAGAAGACAAGAAGAAAACTATCTTTTTCTTGCCTACGCGTTTCGTCCTGTGATGGATTTTATCAAGGCAAAAAGATGTTGATTTATTGCAAAATTTACAATTTTGGCACATGACCAAAAGGACGATGTGGAGACAACTGAGGCTGGTCATCACTATCTTATACCTAACTAATCAGAAACACAACCCATTTAATTTTTACAAATGTTTCATTTACCATAAGAACCTATCCATCGTCAAACAATTCACCAAATATCAAAATACCACATACTTTCAGAGACCCTAAAATGATTAATTCAATGCGTTTAAAATTTTATTTACAATTCTATATACATATAAAAATATATGATATGCAATGAAGCGGGAGGGGGCATGAAACCCCAAAAGCAAATTAAATATTAAAAAAAAAAATATATATATATATAAACTGATGTTAGCTAGACCTGTCAAACCCGCAAAAATAAGAGACCGCTTTATTGTTTTTACGCAAAATCAAGAGGCACTCTTATAAAGGAAGAGGGAAAAGATTTTTTTAAAAAAATGCGTCCATGTGAAATAAAAAAATTCTTACCAAGTCGAGATGTAAGAACGGGATTAAAAAAAACTTTTTGAATCTCGACATGGATTATAACAAAAGAAGGGACCGGGAACAGGCCGAGAACAACACGTATTCACATTAACTAGGTACACAAGTACAGACTATCCTAACTAGGGGAGAGTTCCACAGGAAACTATCCCGATGTGACAGCGAGACTGTTATGGGGAAACACACCTATTCCTCAGATAATGCTCCCTCCTCTATTAATAAGAGTTAACAGGAAGTTCTTGGGAAGTTCATAGTTCTTTAAACTTCTATTTAGGCAGTTGACATTAGTCGGTAGTTCGTCGAATACTAAGGAGTCAGCTTTCAGTAGAAGATTACTAAGTTCCTAACATTTTGGGTACGTTATGTCGATTAGCAACCGACATAGCACGATTATAACCTTCAGTGCTAAAACTACTCCACAACAGAGACCTAAAAAAGAAAATCAAGGCTAGCCCCGTTCATGCGAACCAGGCTTGACGCAGTCACCCACCTTTCGTTGAATTCTGTCGAAACCAATCACTTTCTATCAGTTCAAATCTTTATTAGAGCTTGTGGCTTACCAAGTACGGCATTCCCAGCTCCCCATGACACGGACATTTGGCACAAATCTCTGTCGACGTAATGTTTGCCTCCTTGCCACAAAACAGAGGATAGCAAACGCTCGATTACCTTCTTACGCTTCTTACAGAGAGGAATTACAGATAAACGGTAAAGAACAAGAGGAAAGACGCAAGCGGCACACGCCTCTGCTATGCCTTTTAAGGACAACCTACTTTGGCGCCAAGTCCGGACTGCCGCGCCGACCTTTGGCTCGACTTCTGACCAATTTTTTTCAACTGGTGGTCGGGCCCAAACCACACTCCGAAAATGCGGAAAGGACCGTCCGTCTAACAAAAGGGCCCCGAAAGATCGACCCCCTTCCAGGCACCTAAGTTCAAGTCGAAAGACTTTTGTTTATTCTTAGCGCCTGTGACCTTTTCGTGTCGTTCAAGCGCTTTAATTTCGTTGCAGCACGACGCGAAAGTAGATACGTCATCGGGGTACGCGGAAACCCTGGCTCGAGGGACAGCGATTCCACGTAGGGCCCGACTGCACGCCTTGTCCCTCAGCCGGTGAAGGAGAGTTTTCAATGCTAAAGCGTAAAGTAGGAGCGACAGTGGACAACCCTGACGAACCGATCGAGATAGCGTAAAAGCGCGTGACAGCATCCCGTTTATCTGTACCACAGCACTAGCGAGGCTAATCTAGCGGCTGAAATCGGGTGCGAAACCGGCGGCCTGCAGAACAGCAGCCAAGTAGACATTCAAATTGATCAGCGCGGCCTCTTCGTCGTCTTTTACACCCTCTAGGATCGTGCAGATCATATGCAGGTTACTCTGAATTGTTCGGCCCTTCACAGCATAGGTCTGCTCGGGTCACAACAGAAAATCTCCGCAACTGACTGCAAACGCTCTGTCAGGATCTTCACCATTATCATTAACTCTGTGTTTAGCAAAGTTATGGGCCTGAAATCGTCTAAATCCCGCCCAATATTCCTACCCTTTCTCAACAGTGTGATCACAACTCTGGAGATCCGGCCGGGGACGGACCCCTTCCAGTTGTTAAACACGACAGTCAAAATCGGGACAAAGATGTTCGACAGCCTCAAGTAGAATTCAAGGCAACAAGACGAAATTAATTTTATTTTAAATAGCGTATCTATAAACCAAACATCGTTGATAACCGGAAAAAACGCTCACAAATTATTCATATGATTAACAGAAATTTTTAAGATTTTTAAAAAACGTCATAAAACATATTTTTACATGTGCAGTGTAATGTCATGTAATGAGATGTAAAAATGATGAAAATTAACCGTGGATTTTTTATTGTGTATGTTGGTCTGGGGGAGTATTGTTTCTATAAGAAAAAGTTGAGATATTTTGGTAGTATTGAATGGCGGTGATTTCGGGAATTTTCCTTCTGAATATATTGTTTTCTCTTTTTATGAATGTGGCATTTTTTAAGTCGAATGGAGACTGATAGGTCGAATTTATTTCGGTGAATTATTAATGCATTTGTTAAATTATTATTTGTGATGTCTTTTCTGTGTCCATACGAACCTTTTTTTTTTTCTTTTAGGTTTCTAATTGTTTCTCCGATGTACTTAGGGGGACAATTTTGGCAATTTATTTTGTATATAACTGCTTGATCATTATTATAGTTTCGGGGTTTTTTTTAGTTCCGACCATGCCCATAATAGTTTTCGAGGTAGTTGTTACTATTTGTGTGTTGTTTAGATGGGATAAATTGTTCGTCTATTTGCCTTGATAATGTCCATCGCAGGACGAAATGCGTAGGCGAGAAAGATATAGTTTTTCTCTTGTCTTCTTTATTTAACCATCTATATATATATATATATATATATATAGGTAGGGCGCTCCCCATCTTTGTCTTATTATGGACTGTTCCTATCACTACATAAAATGGTAGGGTAAAGACCTCAGCGTTGTTGCGTTGCATTGTGTTAGCGTTGACTGTTCATCTCTATACCAAGTCAGTCGAGGATTTCCGGTAGCGAACAGGAAGCGTGATATACACAGACTCTACGTCTTACTCCTCTACGTGTTTACTAAACCATTGTTTTTGTACTCTACTAACAACTCTGTTGTACATACTATTTTCCGGTAATATATTTCATTTACTTTATTTCCGTTGTTTGTGATTATTTACACAACTATTTCTGTTACACACAACATAACAGTGGCGACGAAGTATTCGAAACTCGCACGGGAAGAAAAAGTAATTCAGATTCGTCCCACAACATAACAGTGGCGACGAAGGATTCGGTTACACAGGAATCAAACAAATAATTAACACTAGTTCGTCACAACGGAACTGTGACGGCGAAAATTTTGTACACGTTGGTTCGGTAAGAGAATTCGTGCTGAAATTTGTGGCCCTCCCCTCTGTACAAAAAAGTATATAAATTGGACAAAGTTTTCTGTAAAATTCAAAATGGAACAATTTCAAGCCTCCATGCTTGAGCTTATAAAATACCAAATGCAATAGCAAAAAGTAAGCGAAGAAACATTTCAAAAACAACAATTAGAGTTACAGGAAATATGTGGAGATGCAAGAACTCCTACATAAGTGATTCTCGAAAAAAAATTGTACTTTTCGCAAAACATTATTTTGTCGACAATTGAGAATTTCACGTATAATCCGGACGAGGATAGAACTTTCGAGCGGTACTACCATCGGTATCAAGATTTCTACGAGATCGATTATAAATCCTGGTCAAATGAAAAGAAAGTTAGGCTCCTCCTCGGAAAACTAGGTACGTACGAGCACAATAAATTTACAGATTTTATTCTGCCAAGAAAAACGAGAGATATGGAATTCAACGAAGCAGTAGGTCTTCTAAAAGAATTATTTAACCCTAGACTGTCGTTATTTCACAAAAGGCAGGAAATGTTTAAACCTGCAGAAAAAAGAGGACGAAGATTACACGACTTTCGCGTCAGTTGTAAATAAAACTTGCGATGACTTCAGGTTATCGGAACTGACAGCTGATAATTTCAAATGTTTAGTTTTTGTGCAGGGCCTAGTATCCAATAAAGACAGTGAGATGAGGAGACGAATACTGGCTAAGCTCGAAAGCGAACAAAATATCTCACTGCAGAAGCTTGCTGATTTTTGCCAGCAATGTGTCAGTATCAAAGATGCCAAAAAAATTGAAGAGTCCAGGGTAGCAAGCATAAAAAAAATTAATAAGTCACGCTTTCGGCTTCTGTCTCCGAGACAGAAGTATCACTCTCCGATGAGAAGTGGGAGGAAGTACGAGAAAAAAACCACAAAAGCTTGTTACGGCTGTGGAGAATGGCATTGGTACAGTGACTGTCCATTCAAACACAAGACTTGTAGAAACTGCAATAGACAAGGTCACAAAAAGTTCAAATGCACATTCAAAGACAAGAATCACGTGAAAATAACAAGAACGGAAGAGCAAAACCAGAATATAAGAAAATACTTACAAGTAAAAATGCTAAACCAATCACTAAGAATGCAGCTCGATTCTGGAAGTGATATATCGATAATAAACGTAAAAACGTGGGAGAAACTAAATAAACCATCGTTAATAAAGGCGAACAAGGTTTCTAGAACGGTTACTGGAAAAAAATCCACTTTGAAGGAGAACTGATTTTGAATGTAAATTTCAATCAAACAAGATTAAAAATGTTTGTAATGAAAGGAACTAACAACTTGTTTGGCACAGATTGGATGGATAAGTTTGACTTGTGGGATTTGCCTATAAGTGCATACCGTAAAAACATCAACGAAAAGACTGATGATATAAAAAAGGCATTGCCTGAAGTGTTTTCGGACGGTTTAGGGAGGTGCACGAAAACAGCTGCGAAAATTCGACTAAAGAACGACGCGCAACCAGTATTTAAGAAAAAAAAAAGAAATACGCCTTACGCGGCGATCGAGAAAATAGATCTAGAAGTAGACACTGTCAAAATTAGGCGTGATATCAAAAATCGAATGCAGCGACTGGGCCGCACCAGCGGTTTACGTTAAAAAAAAGTCGGGCGATATTCGTATTTGTGCTGATTTCTCAACGGGGTTGAATAACGCCATTCAGGACTACTAATATCCACTACCTAGTCCAGAGGAAGTATTCTCTAGATTAAATGGCGGTCAATATTTTACAAAAATTGACCTCAGTGAGGCATATTTACAAATCCCAGTTGACGATGAGAGTTCGAAGCTCCTATGCATAAACACTCATAGGGGGCTGTATAAGTACGAACGTCTAGCATTCGGCGTAAAAACAGCACCAGCAGTGTTTCAGAAAACCATGGACACTATGCTATCGGGGTTGGATTTCGCGATTGCGTACCTCGACGACATCCTGATCAAGAGCGAGACAGTCGAAGAGCATAAAGGACATTTACATGAAGTGTTCGAGAGGATACGAAATTATGGCTTCAAAGTTAAGGAAAATAAATGTGATTTCTTATTAGAAATCAGATACTTGAGCCATATAATCAACAAGGACGGAAAAAGCCTGATCCAAGTCGTTCCTCAGCAATTCGGAACATGCCTGAGCCCAAAGATGTGAAAACATTACAAAGTTTTTTAGGGTTAGTAAGCTACTACCAAGACTTCATCCCTAATTTACACAACTTGCGAGCGCCATTAAACGAATTATTACAAAAGGACAAAGTATGGCGTTGGTCGATTGAATGTAAGCAAGCATTTGAGGAAATCAAGGATAGGTTAAAGTCTGATCTATTCCTTGCACATTATGATCCTAAACTAGAAATAGTAATAGCTTCCGACGCCAGCGGACACGGAATTGGCGCGTGTATTCTGCATAAGTGGAAGGATGGAGCAATGAAGCCAATCGCACATGCGAGCAGATCATTACTTTCTGCTGAACGCGGCTATTCCCAAATCGAAAAAGAAGCTTTGGCGATAATCTTTGCTGTAACAAAATTCCATCGGTATATCCATGGGAGACATTTTATTTTGTAAACGGACCACAAACCGTTGCTTACTATTTTTGGTTCAAAAAGGGACTCCCCACTTATACGGCAAACCATTTACTTAAATGGGGGACGATATTGTTAAATTACAATTTTAAATTGCAACATCTACCATCAAGCAAGATAGGACAGGCCATAGGCGTGTCCTATCTAGACTCATCCCCAAATCAGTTGAACCATTAGAAGATACAGTGATCGCTGCACTAAGATCAGAAGTTGAAGTAAAGAATACTCTGACTGACACAATAAGGGAACTACCAGTTTCATTAACAGAAATTAAAAAGTGTAGCTGTAAAGGATGATTATATCAAGGACATAAAAGCAAAGCTAGCGGAAAAGGACGTGCGGACATCAGGAACCTTTTCACTGTGCGACAATGTGGTACTCTACAGTGAAAGAGTAGTAATTCCTAAGGCATTGCAGAAGAATCTTAAAGGGCTTCCATGCGGGGCATCCAGGAGTTAACCGTATGAAGAGTCTAATGCGGTCTTATGTTTACTGGCCAGGAATGGACGCAGACATTACGACCATGGTCGGTAAATGTAAGAGGTGCACTCTTGCTGCAAAATCGCCACAAATTTTACAAAAACCCTGGCCTAAGACAGACAGACAGACAGACCTTGGTCAAGGGTACATATAGATTTCGCAGGTCCAATTGACAATCTCTATTACTTGGTAATAGTAGACAGCTATAGTAAGTGGCCTGATGTTTTCCAAATGAAAAGACCCACGGCGGAAAACACAATCAGTAAATTACATGAATTATTCGCCAGGTTCGGTGTCGTGGACACAGTAGTGAGTGACAATGGAACTCAATTCACGGCAAAGGAGTTCAAGGATTTTTGCGAAACATTTTAAGTGGAACACATAAAAATTCCACCATATCATCCACGTTCGAATGGATTAGCAGAAAGATTTGTGGATACCCTAAAAAGAGCACTTAAAAAGGCTACAGGGACGCCCACAAAGAAGGCACTGCAACTATTCTTGCATGTATATAGAATAACTCCAAACAAAGCCGCGCCTTCATCATTGTCGCCTGCCGAACTTATGTTCGTGAGAAAGGTTCGATCGACATTCGACAAGTTAATTCCTAATAAAAAGGTACATACGCCCACCACGATCCCACCGAAAAGAAATTTCATGTCAATGAAAAAGTTTATTTTAAAAACTATAAAAATAATACTACATCCTGGCTACCTGGTGTAATAACAGAACGTGTCGGAAACATGTTGTACATGTTACAAGGTCCAAAATTCATGCATAGGCGGCATGTAAATCAAATAAAAAAAAGGCTGTCAGATGAAACTACAGACACGCTGCTAAGAGAAGATGAAAACGTAGAAGTATTGTACGACACGTTTGACTTACAAATGCCTCAAGAGGAAGAGGTAAAAGAAAGGAAATCCACCAGAAAAAGAAAGGCCATTTAATAATGGATCCTAAAAGGAAAATATATCAGGACTGACTGGAAGAAAAAAAAGAAGAAAAAAAATCTTAGGAGGTGGGTGTTAGGGTTAGGGTGTTTGTCTTATTATGGACTGTTCCTATCACTACATAAAATGGTAGTGTAAAGACCTCAGCGTTGTTGCGTTGCATTGTGCATTGCGTTAGCGTTGACTGTTCATCTCGATACCAAGTCAGTCGAGTATTTCCGGTAGCGAACCGGAAGTGTGATATACACACTCTACGTCTTACTACTTTACGTGTTTACTAAACCATTGTTCTTGTACTCTACTAACAACTCCGTTGTACATACTATTTTCTGGTAATATATTTAACTTATTATATTTCCGTTGTTTGTGATTATTTACACAACTATTTCTGTTGCACGCAACATAACATATATATATATATATGAAGGAAGAAGGGCTGGACCCTGTTGTTAGTTGGAAACTGATAGGTTCAGCCCGACTTCCGAGGAATTTTCCTGATAGGTGCTGTCTGTGTCTGCAAGAAAAAATACTAATATTAAAGTACCCAAACCAGCACCTACTTTTGAATTTAAGAAAATAATTCATTAGTAAGTGCCGCCATAAGGTGAAATTTATGAACATTTAAGTTCAAAATTCAGTTTTAAATTAAATTAGTTTGATTGATTAAATTTTTAAATAGTAAATTTGAACCCCTCTGCCTTCCTCTTCCTTTCTCTTATTAATATCTACCTTTTAAGAAATAAGGATACTTAGACTAACTTAACCCTCAATTTTTTCTGCTTGTATATATATTTTTCCCTCACCTAAAATTAAAAAAAAAATTTTTAATAAATTTAATAAATTTTATTTTTTTTTAATTTACATCTAGGTTAATAATTAATTTCATTATTTAATTTAATTTATTTAAATAAATTGTATGTCAGTTCCGCCCCCCTCCAAATTTTTTTTCAAAATCTTTTTTCTAATAACTTCATCCTATTTAAAACGCTAGTTTTGTTAACACGTCCCTAGCGCTTCTACAGAGATGAAATTTTTCTTTCCTTTATTTTTTCATTCTTTTTCCTTTTTCTTTTCTTTCCATTTTGTTTAGCCCACTTTCCTGTCAAGCACCACTTTCTATTTCTTCCTTCACTTCCCCTTCCTCTTTTTTAGAGCTAGACATAGCCAAAATTAAAATCTTTCACTTACAACTCAATCTAAAAGTAAAGTTGTCCAAAATCTAAGAATAGACATTGATTTTTATCCCAACCTCTCTTGTTTGTCTGTGATGTAAATATTGAACTTCCGTCGGTAATATCTTGTTTTATTTTGAAAATAAAGGTTTCCGATGAAATGTTAAATCTCTCTTAGGGATTTCATGTAGAAATGATCATACAATGATTTTGAACTTCGAAATTTATTTTATATATATATATATATATAATAAAAAAATCAAACTTTCATTAATGACTTTCCCAAGGTCCTAACATATATATATATATATATATATATTAGGACCTTGAATAAGATCTCAGTGTATGTCACTTCGCCGAAGTGTAAACACTTTGCTTTTTCATAGGAGAAATGTGATATTCGTTTTTTTGGTTTGCAACATGGTAGAAACAAAAATTATTTCATAATCGATGTGAATTTGTTGTATTAGCTTACGCTCAAATACTCTTATGAAATGTATTAATCCGTCTGTTCTCCCTCCAGCTATGGGTTAAACAGAAACATAGATTTGGTTCTATAGCCTTGGTTGGCAACCAGTCTACTACAGAAAGTAATGGCAACCTAGTGTGGAAAAATCTTTCGAGACATGATCGCAGCGAGTATCACGTATGGCAATTAACTGACAAATGCTTGGAGAAAATATAGAGAAGTTACATATCCGCCATGTACTCGCTATGTATCAGGTGGAAAAGGTAAGGTTAGAAAGTAGAAACCGCATATTTTGATCTCGTGGTTTATTGCGCCGGCTTCGGTAATTAGTATGGGCTAAACAGGACGTAGTATAGAACACAGTGACGAATCAAAAATGTACCTAAATTGAAAATAGGTGATGTACCATAGTAAGTGAACATGCTGTACAAACCACAGGTTGGTGTTGTGAGCGTTGAATACCATGGTTTATTATTTGCCATCGAGGTTAAATTGTCTGTGAAATTTATTTTTATACTAATGTTCACCTAATACAAGGACAAAGAGCCACTCAATGTAGAGGGTTTCTGCACAATGTCATGTACAAAAGAAAAGGCAAGAAGTGTGAAATTAATGAAGTTCTGTTGGAAAAATAATGGTTAATCTTAAACCTGAAGAGGTCAAATTTCTAGTGATAGTGAAAATAACCCTGCCAGGAGACTGTGCCACAATACCGCAGTTCTTAAGAAGTACCTGTTCGATTGATAACTTACTTCTTACTAATGAAATCGAAAGAAATGGAGCTGATTTATCTTTGCATATATGGCATGGAAAATTCCAGTTGTAAAGGTCAGGGTGGTGGGATCAAGAAGTGCAGGTCGTCAGAACACATGGCCTGAAAAAAAATACCTATAGAGCAGCGAGGGACTCGCAAGGTTTTGTCTGTGAGAAAGAGGTTGTAGGGTGTAAATTAATCACCGACAATTCTATATATAAAGGACTCAACAATAAATCCGACAAATTCTTTCCAATAAGACAAAAATTACTTTCTGGCGGGAACTGTACAAAACGACTACAAATGTGGGAATCATTAAGCATAAAAGTAACCCATCATCAATAAATGTAATGAAATTTAGGAATATACTATATATTTTATAAATTATTTCATATTAAACATATTACATTAAAAATAGAACGACCCGATACACTAAATCCACTACATCTAATTCATTCGTCCGCAACGACTCTTCCCCCACTGTTAGTGATTTGCAAAAAAACCAATGTAGTATATAAATTCATATGTCCATTTAGAGAATGTATCTCTAACAACCTCAATAATATCTACATTGGCCACACTACAAATTCGCTCTCACGGCGTCTGACGTTGCACTTAAATGAACATTCAAATATATTCCGTCATTTAAAACAACACGGTTATCAACGCACACTTCTGAGAAAAACGCTCGTTGATAATACGTACATACTCAAGCAAGAAAATAATAAACAGAAACTAAAAATCCTCGAAGCAATCTACATTAAACAATTTAAACCTGGTTTGAATACAATCAATTTTGATATTTCCAATAATGTACTCAAATGCCTGTAATCAGATCAGGGACCACAACGCCACTATTTTGTCACTGTCTTCGGCCATCCGCCACGGTAGGGATGGACTTATATTTTCAATTTAATTCTCTTTATTGTTAATAGCTTAAATGTTCTATGTTTACTGTGTGTTAATATTTACTCTTTGATAATGGCTTATGTGAGCCGAAAGCTTAGCCCCGATAAAAAAATCAACAATTACTGTGATTTTTTGTTGTCTTTCAACGATATCACCATCAAGTATATCAGACGGTATGAACGGATCCTACACAAAATTAATAGACAGAACTTGTCTATATTATTCAATGAAACCTGCATTAATATATATATATATATATATATATATATATATATATATATTCTACGCCGAATTAAAAAAAATCAAACTCTCATTACTAATGACTTTCCCAATTAAACATTAATGAATAAATTATATGAACTATTAGAAATATTAGCCTAAATCAAAAAAACCCTAATACATCCTTTTACATTGTAATAAAATACATTCTAACCATGAACAAGATGAAAAAATCATAAAAGAAACTTATAAGTACTAATACATTCCCATTGATTCCAGTAAAAAAATAAAACTAATTATATACTATACTACATATAAGACAACCAATTTAATCATACGCAATAACTCTTCTCTGTCAACTAGTGTTTTGGAAAAGGCCAACATTGTATACCAGTTTAAATGTCATTTGGCAGATTGTATCTCTGACATAAAAAGTAAGTACATACGTTGACTTGACGACCACATTATTTTACACTCCATTTGTCGGATGCAAGTTCAATCGCACAGTTAAAGACACATTCCTGTTCACCTTCACAATACAAGAAATAAACTCGTCCAGAGATTATATGCAAAAGAGGTATTGTCAAATATTTTATGTAAAATTCATAGATATGTGTTATCCAATGAAATAATTTGTTCTATTATGTATAGCGAGAGAGCATGAAAGCAATTAAAGCCTAATTTAAAATTTCAGATTGATATTTAGTATTTTTTCAGTAATTATAGCAATTTGCAATGTCAAGAGATTATTTGCAATAACTAGAATTTAGTATTATGGCTCGTAAAACAGAACTAACAATGAATGAAAAGAACTATATAATCAAAGAAATTAGCAAAGGAAAGTCTTCGTTTCAAATTTCTAAGGATTTGAAAAGGGATCATCGAACAATCAAGAAAATGAGTCAAATGAGAATTCAACCAAGGAAAAAAGTCTCAGGCTGAATTCAGGAATTTAACAAAGCGAGATCTATCACATATCCGAAAAGAATTAATAAGAAACCCAAATGCGTCAAATGCGTTCATATTTGAGGCCGCTGGAGCTCCTATGGTGTCAAGGGAAACAAGCTGTAAAGCATTAAGGAAGTTTGCTGATGTAAAAAATCAAATAAAAAAATCCATTTTAACAAAAAAAAAACATAAAGAAAGAAGATTGCAGTGAGTAAAAGAATACATGAAAACTGATTTCAGTAAAGTGCTTTTTACAGACGAATCAAGGATCACTCTCGATAAGTCCAATGGATGGGCTCGAGGATGGGTTTGTAAGCAACATGACTCAAGAAATTTTTTAAACGCCAACAAGGCATCGGTAGGATCATGATATGGGCTGGGATTAGTGGTAATGAGCTCGTGGGTTATTTTAAAGTGAAAGACGGTGTTAAAATAAATTCCAAAAGTTACTGTGATTTTCTAGAGCAATATTTCTTTGAATGGCTTGATAACCAGTCTTTAGCTAAGCGTAGATCTATGATCTTTATGCAAGACAACGCACCAAATCATGCATCTAAGTTTACTAAATCCTGGTTGAAAGAAAAGGGATTTGTTGAAGATTCTCTTATGGACTGGCCTTCAAATAGCTGTGACGTGAACCCCATTGAGAACCTGTGGAGCATTCTCAAGAGAAAGATTTATTCTAACGGAAGGCAAGTCAACAGCAAGTGTGACCTCTGGGAGGCAGTTACAGTTGCTGCAAACAATTTACCAGCCGCTAAAATTGCAAAATTAACATCAGATGTTGACAATAAGCTGCTAAGAATTATTGAAAAGAAAGGAGCATTTGTGCAATAAATTTTAGGAGGTTCTTATTACTTTTTGTTAATATATCTGTTATTTTTAAAATAAAATGTTTTTTTAATGTTTTCCTTTAAGAAATTGACGAATTTCTTCTAAAATCTGTTCATATTATTTTTTACATTCGTTTTACAAGGTATAATAATGTAAAAGTATCAAAATAAATAGTTGCAAATAAACTACTGACAATCAAATTAGTCTGTTTTGTTAACTTAGTAAAATTGTCTCCACCCAAAAACAATAGTTTTCTCTATCACTATATATCTAAGTTAATAATATTGAGTAGAATCTAAACAACATCATAATAGGACTTTTAACATTAAAGATGCAACGCTTTATACCAATTCATAACCTGCATATAATCTCTAGACGCAGTTTACTTGTTGCAACACCAATATACTACACAACGAAAATAATAAATATTTCAACTTCTATATGAAAAGCAACCAACCAACATTGAACAAAATTTATTACGAGTCTAGTAGCAATGATTGAAATGCTCTGTGAATGCTTGTTTACAAGAAACAAAAAACACCATAGCTACAACGGATGAATTCCAAATTTTAATATAAACATGATACAGCGCGTTCACGCGTGTTTTAAAAAATCCTCATCACAACGAGCACGGGAACATAAAGTGTGTTTTCGCAATTCATTTCTGAGGCAAATTTCAGAGGAGATCGAAAGGAATTGGGTTAGCAAAAACTACGGCGCCTTCCTTGATGAATTTCAATTTGACATCAAGAAGATAATTAGGGAACTAGAAAGGATTATTATTAATATATATATATAAGAATATGTCTATATTGTTCAAAGAAACATGCTTTAATGCTCTCTAATAATAAACAAAAATTTAAACTTCTATATAAAAAGCAAGCAACCAACACTGAACAAAATTTATTATGTGTGTAGTCTCTCTCTCTCTCTCTCTCTCTCTCTCTCTCTCTCTATATATATATATATATATATATATATATACATACAGGTTTAATTATCTAATTCTTTCGATCTTGTAGATACGGCCTAGAGGAAAACTATGTGGCAGCAAATTAAGAGGGTGGTTAACAGTCGCAAAGAAAATATATTTTTACCATAATTTTCTAAAAAAAATATGTAAAATAATTTCATTACTAAAGTGATTTTTTTGTTGGTGTACCTAGGCACGTCGGAGAGGAGATATTATATTTTAATAAGGGCTAAAATATTTTTGCTATTATTAAGATGAAAAATCAAATTTTGTTGTAATTATTTTTTTAAATTTTTTAGTCCTTTTAAAATTTCTTTTTTTGTTTTCCGTCAGCGATTCAAGCCATGTTTACATAGTGTGACTTTTAAGGAAAACGTAATATTACGCAAGTCGTTTTTTTGGCGTTGAAAAACGCATTAATTCGAAAATTCTTGCAAAAATCAAGTAATTGTTTGATTTTAATTAAACTTTCAAGACTTATTTACAAATGAATTCAATTATTTATGTAATTATTATTTTGCGAAACCTTGGTATTTTCTTTTACATCTGTTATCTCTACTGCAATAAATTGCATAAAACATCTAGAAATACATTATCTATACCATTCCTTTTAGTTAAATGCATGATCCATTGGGGGATGTAAATCATGAATTTTTTTAATTACGATACTATTTTTCCGAAAATCTGTTCCGAATATTAAAATCAAGAATGTATTAAAACTACGTTATTTTTAATGTAGTTAAACTTTTAATTGACTTTATAAATATTATAATTGTAAGATATCATATTCGGAAGAAGAAAAAAAATTGATGAATAATGAATTTTTATAAGAATTGTTTTAATTTTTTTTCTTTGCTAATTAAAGTTTGAAACATCTTTTAATTTTTCTACAGTTACTTAGTGTCTTTGGTTATTAATTCATTGAAAAAAGACTTTATTTACAAAGCAAAAATTCAAAAGCTTAATACAAATGATATAGAATTAAAATTCTAAAATAAATTCTAATTTTTATATTTATATTAAACATTTTCTTTTACTATGGAAATTTATAAGAGAGTTATCATTAAAAGGATACATGTTCCAAGGGTTGTACCTCTTACGAAATGTAAAATTGGGTTATGTCAATTTTTGGTCACCATACTTCTAGATTGATTGATAACAAGTGCTCTCATCGCCCACTTGTGATTAAGAAATATTTTTATTCAAAATGTTATGCCATAAACAGGTAATATTCGTTTCAAAGCTGATTAATTTAAATTTGCTAATTTTACCAAAAATAACGAGCAAGAGATGCATATTTTATTTTTGCAAGATTTTTAAAACTGAGAATTAACTTTTGATTACAAATGTGTCGATCGCTCAAAAAGTGGCTGAAAAATTGAAATTTTAAAAAACTCCCTTCTATTTACTTGCTTCGCTGATAGCTACAATCTCCAAAAAATTTAATTCTACCTCATCTCCCATCTTCTATTATCTTAAATCCCGTTCATTTTTTTATTCTTTCTTCAGTACCCAGTCTTTTCCCTCACAGTAACCCCCTGCGCTGGCGATCCTGCGTTGTTTGGGGTGAAATGATTAAAAAAAATATACACATAAGTACATACAGTATAAGCATGAAGTGCAAATAAAATCTGCTAGGCATGGTCATTGGGCAAAAAAAGAGTAGGGCAAATTGTTTAGGAGAAGGAAGATGCTGGATTAAAACTCATATGAAGGTTTACTAAATATATGCATCATTTTTTTAGAGGTGGCTAAGGCATAATCCAGCACTGGAAATTAATCAAAAGATCCAGTGAGTTGAAAAACTCCGAGTTTCGTAGGTATAAGTCCTCTCTTCAGTGGCAAGATAAATCTATTGTATGTATTAACAGATTTCATATCTGTTTCAAAATGCGTTCCATTAAACAACGTTTTTGTCTAAAATATACTATACTTAGAGAGGAAGAATGCTCAATATCTTAGAGTTAAGATATAGTGTGAACAACGAAAACAGTACTATATATATGTGTGTGTGTGTGTGTGTGTGTGTGTGTGTGTGTGTGTGTGTGTGTGTGGAGAGGCTTTGAAGTGGTGTAATGGTTAGTAAGTCTTGCTAGACTAATTACGACTGAGTAGCGAGTGCGAACTTCACTGGGCGCTCCATATTTTCGGCCTTGTGCCACATTTAATTTACGCTTATGAAAATATATATATGTGTGTGTGTGTGTGCTTTCTAAAAAAGTTAATGTATTTTTATTTATTAATCCTACACTTTTATGTTGCATAATCGACGGCTCTCTTCATGGCTGCGTCGGTTAAAAGCACGTCGGATCTAACGACAGTTTCTCCTGCAAAGGAAGTCGCAGGTTCAAATCATTTTCGGAAAGAACAATTTTCATGAGATTTTACGAATATTCAGGCCGGTAAAAAAAAGTAAAATACTACCTAAAAATTATACGGAATATCTAATCAAATATGGGCATCAGTTAAAAATAACGCTTAAAATGATACATACATATGGACGGTTCATCCTATTTCCCTTAATATTCCATTAGTAAAAAAAGAAGTTCCACTCAGCTTCTTCCCCAGAAATCTTCCACCAGTTCAAACCTCCATACCTCGTACCCACCATGCCATGTGCACTGAGTTAACTCATCCTCATTCTTTCATATTCCATGAGAAAAGAGGCAGTTCAATTCATTCAGCTTCTTCCCCAAAAGTGCTTCACGAGTTCAGACCTTCACACCTATTACCCACTATGCCATGTACACTGAGTGAACTCATACTAATTCCTATCATACTCCATTAGTAAAGAAGAAGTTTTATTCTGTCAGCTTCTTCTCCAGAAATGTTCCACTAGTTCAAACCTCCGCACGCAGTACTCACCATTTTAAAAAGAAGTGCCACTCAGTCAGCTTCTTCCCCAGAAATATTCAACCAGGTCAGATTCCACGCCTAGTAAACAGCATGACATATACACTGAGTCAACACATCCTTAATCCTTTCATATTCCATTAGAAAGAATGAAGTTCCATTCAGACAGCTCCTTCCCCAGAAATATTCCACTAGTTCAGACATCGACACCAATACCTACAATGCCATGTCCACTGAGTCAATTCATCCTTATCCCTTTGATATTCCATTAGTAAGGAATAAGTTCTACTCGGGCAGTTTCTTTCTCAGAATTGCTTCACTCGTACAGATTTTCACAGTGAAGACTGACGATGTCATGTATACTGACTGTACTCATTCTCATTCTCTTCATATTATATTAGTAAGGAAGAAGTTTCATTCATCCAGATTCTTCCACTAGTTCAAACCTCAACACATAGTACCCACCATGTCATATATACTGAGTCTACTCATCCTCATTCTCTTCATATTCCATTAGTAAGGAGGACGTGCCATTCAGTTAACTTCTTCCCCAGAAATATTCCACCAGTTCAGACCTCCACGCCCATTACCAGCCCTACCATGTACACTGAGTCAACTCACCCTCATTCCTTATATGAGTAAGAAAGAATTTCCATTCAGACAGCTCCTCCCCCAGAAATATTCCACCAGTTCAGACATCGACACCAATATCCACAATGCCACATGCACTGAGCCAATTCATCCTTATTCCTTGGTATTCCATTAGTAAGGAGGAAGTTCTAGTCGGGCAGCTTCCTTCTCAGAATGGTTTCACCAGTACAGATCTTTACATTGAAGACTCACGATGTCATGCATATTGATTCTACTCATTCTGATCTTTTCATATTCCATTGGTAAGCAGGAAGTTCCATTCATTCAGATTCTTTCCTAAAAATACTCAACCAGTTCAGACCTCCACACCTAATACCCGCTCTATCATGTACACTGAATCAACTCATCCTCTTTCCCTTCATATTTCATTAGTAAGGAGGAAGTTCCACTCGGGTAGCTTTTTCCTCAGAATTGTTACGGAACAAACTTTCTAAAGGTGTTTTCCAGATAGTGGGCATTAATGCTCTCACAAAAGCTTAATTCAGGAAGAATTTTGCGCCTTGTATTAACCTTCTTAAACGTAATTTGTTTACATACTTGTGGTGCAGTGGATATCGGCTCGGAACGAGAAATCGGGGAGCCGAGTTCGAATTCCAGTTGATTTCCTTGCATTCACTTACGCGCAAATACCCTTGGGAAAGGTATTAATCAGTCTCATCCTTCCAGTTATGGGTTAAATAACAGGACAGATTGGGTTCTATAGCCTTGGCTGACAACCAGTCTACCGCAGAAAGACTATAATATGAAAGTGAAAAGAACTTCTTCATGTGCCGTAGGCGATCATGGATCTCCCCTTAGCTCTGTGTCTTGTCGCTCTCAACATTCTTCCTCTTGGTATCTCATCCAAACCCCGCCCTGTCATCCATTTGCTTAGGCCTCTCAAGTAGGTCTTGTGCTGCTTTTCTCTGTCTCTCTTTCTTTCTATCCGTCCTGTGTGTATTAAATTCTCCAGGCCCTTCTTCCTCATTAAGATTCCCAGCAACCTTATCTGTCTCTTCCTTATGTTAATTATGAGTTTTCTCCTCGTTTCCACCCTCTCCAGCATCTCATCGTTAGTCACATGCTCAGTCCATGGCATCCTCAGTAAAACCACATTTCTGCTGCCTCAAGTCTCTCCTTCATCGTTGAGGAGATCATCCAATATTCACTGCCATGCAGAAGAACAGACATCGCATAGCAATCCAGCACTCTCTTCTTAGTTTCCAATGAGATTTTCCTGTCTTTCAGTACTCTGGTTAGCTTTTTGAAATGTGACCTTGGACATTCCAATGCATCTTCGGATCTCAACGTCGCATTTTCCATCCTCTGTCAGTAAGCTTCCCCAGGTATTCAAATTTCTTTACTTGTTTTATTTTAATTTGTCCGATTTGTAGTTGCCATTTTGAAGTTTTCTTTTTACTGATGACCATGCATTCCGTTTTCTTGAAATTCATGCATAGTCCTTCCTTCTCACTTTCTCTTGCTATCTTCTGTTGGAGGTCCTGCATTTTCCTGTGTCATCTGCCTATCTTACATTCTTGAGATATTAGCTGCCAATGACGAATCCTGGCAAGGGTTTTATTTCTCTCAGAATTGTTTCGCTCTATAAGTTGAATAGATCCGGTGAGAAAACACATCCTTGTCTTACGCCCCTTTCTATTTTTATATATCTTCTGAATTCACTTCTATACGTACGCAAGCGGTTTGCAGCCAATATATATTCTTAATTAACATAACATCATTTCCGAAAATGTTAAGATTGTGAGCATCTATATCAAGCCATTTTGGCGTTTGTTGTCAAATGCCTTTGCGTAGTCTATGAAGCAAAGATAGAGGTCCTTCTGCATTTCTATTGCTCTTTCGGATAGCATTCTGAGCATGAATATCGCATTCCTTGTTCCGTTATCATTAACAAAGCCACACGGTTCTTGTCACATCTCTCGGTGAATTCTGCTGCGCGCTTTGTTCATCAGAATCCGGATTATGAGTTTTGTGATGTACCGTGTCACCCCAAGCAAGGTATTTTACTGGCATTGTTGTGCAGGGGGTTACATAGGAAGAAAGTTATGAGAAAGAGTGACAGGTTACAGGGGGTGTCAGGAAGAGGGTAAGAGAAGGATGATAGTACTGATGAGAGTGGAGTAAACGGAGAAAGGAGAATGAGAGAGAGGATGCAAGTTAGTGAGATAGGAGATGACTATTAAATTTACATTTGAATTCTTGGATATTGTAGCTGTCGGGGAAGCAAGTAAACGGAAGGAAATTCCACAGGCGGGAAGCGCGAGAAAAGAAGCTGATGGGGTAGAATTTGCGTTTATAATTTATTGGTTTCACAGTAAAAGAGTGGGACCTACTTGCTAATTTTGTGGCTCAAGTAAATTCATATATAGGGGGCACCAGTGAGATAAGTTCATCGGATCAGAAGCCGTGAAAGTATTTGTAAAAGAGACAAAAGAAAACTTGTGAGAAAGTGACTGTATCTGAGCTGCCAAGTCCAGATATGGCAGCAGTATTCAATGCAAGGGTGGATGGTGGATTTGTATATGTGCCGGATTGTTTTAGACGGGAAAAACTTCCTGACTCTGCACAGAGAAAAGACCTTAGCAGCAGCGGATTTAACTATGGATTTTATGTAGTCATTCCACTGTTGTGAGAGTTAACCCGAGGAGGCGCAGTTTTACTTTCTGGGAGACTAGCCTTATCCATGCTAATGGGGAGGGGTAGGAGCGAGTGTCTGTGATGGTTAATAGATAGCAGTTTCTTTTGAAAGCATTAAAATTCATATTTCTTATCCCAGCCCACCACGGATTGGAGGCCCTTTTCAAGCTCGGCAGCGTGGTTTGCTTTGTCAGCCTCAGCAAATTTTTGATCGAGGCGAGAGTAAACCGTACTGTCGCCAACGTATATGCCTAATTGGGATCTTATTACATCGGGGATATCGTTAATGTAGATAAGGAAAAGCGTGGGGTGTAGCATGGAGCCTTGAGAGACACCCGTGTTCGTGTGATAGTATTGGGAGGCATGTCCATTCAATACTACCTTCATTGTGCGATTTGAAAGGAATGACTGGATTAGGTCAAACAATTGTCCAGTTATTACCATAGCTCCGCAGCTTGCATAGAAGGCCAACATGTCAGACTCTGCCAAACGCTTTGAAGATGTCTAGGGCAATAGTTCGGGCTTCGTCGTTCTTGTCGAGAGCCTGGTGTGTATACTCAGTGATGGTCGTGAGCATATCAGCAGTAGATTTGGTGAAGCGGAAACTATACTGTTTGTCAGAGAAGAGTTTGTGGGCTGTGACATGTTGTACTACCTCGGCGTTGAAAATGGCTTCGAACACTTTGCCAAAGATCGGTACGAGGTTGATAGGGCGATAATTAGCGGAGTCAGAGGGTTCTCCAGTATTTTTATATATAGAAATCACGGAGGAGGATTTCCAGTAAGCAGGAAAACAAGAAGCAGAGAGGCAGCAGTTATAGACTTCAATGAGAACAGGGGACAGTTCAGGAGCACGTTTCTTTAGGATAGTGGTTGGTATCCCGTTACCACCGCTCGCTTTATGGGAGTCAAGCTTTGAAATTATTTTAGAGACCACCGAGGAAGCAATGTGTATGTCAGTTAGTTGGGCTTCGGTTCGGGGTGGGAAGTCGGGTACAGATACTCCAGACAAGTCCAAGGTTGAGTTGATGAAGAATCTGCGAGCGAAGCACTCAGCCTTGTCTATTGAAGAGGTGAGGATCTCAAATTCGTTGATTAGAGGGGGAATTGAGGGCTTGATGTTGTTCAGAGCCTCCAGTAGTCTTTGGAGCCGAACTTACGGGATGCTATAAGCTGCTTCATTCTGGCTACAAATAGCAGATTAGCACCTTTAAGTATCTTCTTGCACTCATTGCGAGCCGAGGCAAAAAGGCGCCTGTTATGGTCCGACGCCTGACTTTGGTAAAGCCAGAAGAAGTGGTTTTGGTAGGCGATGGCAGCGAGCAGTCAGGGGAGAACCAGGGGAGTGAGTGGGATTTACTTCTCAACTTCCTGGCAGGGATGAAAGCATTGATGCCAACCTTAACCCAAGAGGAGACCCCAGCCGCAGTCTTCATAGGGAAGGCTAAATACTTTGTTCCAAGAGACGTCACACAGGAAATCGCGGAATGAGTCTCAATCAGCTCTTTGGTAGCAGTAAGCTGTTCTGCTGTTTTTAAGTTCTTCGGTGGAATGGGAGTGGAAAGAGATGTTAATGGAAACTACCGCATGCGGTAGTTTCCGAGAGCCCAGACTTGCTTGACATTGCAAGAGTCAGGGATGGAAGTAAAACAGGGATCTAGTAGTGAGCCGTGTCCATTAGGGTTATAAAAGAACTCTGCTACCTGCGTAAGGAACTGAGTGATTGAAAAAATGTATATTGTGGACATTAGTAAGATCTGTGACGGAGATCTCAAGCCACTTGACGTGGTGGGCGTTCAATCGCCAAACACAAATATATGGGCAAACAGATGGGAGGAAATGGTCTTGTCGATATTATTAGAGATGTTGTCAAGAACGGATCAGTCAGGAATTGAGGGGGAGTGGTAGAGACAGAAGAGATAGCTAACTGATCTTAGAAGGGGGAGACGGAAACACATGTAAGAATGATGTAGGGATTCAAGAGAGATCACTCTAGCTTGAGGAAGTCGTTCATTGATGTAAACATCAAGCCCATGCATGTGGGCATTGGAGTCCTTCTTGAAGAGGGAAAAGTAGTTAGGGACGTAGAATTCAGAAGAGAGGATAGAAGGATCGAGGTTAGTTTCGCAGAGGGCTAGAATGTCAGATGAGTTTAATTTGAGGAAAGATTCGACACTGTAAAAGTTTGAACGTATACCTCATATGTAAGTGAAGGAGATGTTGATGGGTTTGAGTGTTTTTTGATTAGCCGGTTTAGTTTTGCTATTATGATAGTGTGGTTTCATGTTTAGTAAGTTTTATTAGAAGAGGGGCCCAGAGTAAAATCAGTCGGTCGTTTTATGTAGCAAGTGTAGGTGGAAAGCTGGCGCAGACTGCAGCATAATATGGCCTCAGTGTTGCCCACCGGAGGTTCATGCAGGGACACCCATCCATGCACGACATGGTACTACATAAGACCCTGGTATTATTCAACTGTTGATCAGAGCAGTCTCTCTCGACGCTACGCAAGAGTTCGGGCTCCTAACTACCAGTCGGAAGCAGCAACCAGGAAACTGCCAACCCGATACCTTCAGAAGGAAGACGCGTTGCCACCATGCACAATTACTGCAAAAAGCTTGCGACAGCTCTATCAATAAAATCTGATGAGAGGAGAGAAACAGGAAACAAGGCATGCGCCTCTACTCCTGTCCAAAAGAACAGGGTGATTATCCCAGCTTATCTGTATGGCTAGACATCCACTTGCTTCTGACAGGGATCGAAATTTGACCGATTTGGTGTCAGTCGGAGTTGCTAGCCCCAAGCTATAGGCACATGAAATCAGAGAAGGGAATTTTAGCGTATTATATATAAGCGGCATATACACACGCCAGTCACCGAAAGAACTCAATCTTTTGCCGAAGAGTAAATACACAACGGTCTTTTTTTATAACAGAGAGGATCTCTATATATTCTTCACAAGTTGAGAACATAATTATTACAAAAAAGTAAAAAAAAAAAAAGGTTTTGTTAAAGGGTGAACACGTGACAATTTATAAAATAAATATATATAAATATATTTATATCGAGGGGAAGAGAAATCTTGTGTAAATAATTAGCGAGAGACAGTTAAAACCAAATATCCTCCAAAAAATTTAGAGACTTTATAAAATCCTTCTGCTGGCAGAGAGGTTTCCATAATAATTCCAAAATGTTTAAAATGATTATTGGTGTCAGATTTTGGACAAAAGAGCCGTTGAGACTAATAATAATTTCCTTGTTTTTAAAACAGTATCTATCTATCTATCTATCTATCTATCTATCTATCTATCTATCTATCTATCTATCTATCTATCATTAAGCTTGTTCTTATCTATCTATCTATCTATCTATCTATCTATCTATCTATCTATCTATCTTATTCATTATCTATCTAATCTTATCTTATCTATCTATCTATCTATCTTATCTATCTATCTATCTATCTATTCTTATCTATCTATCTATCTATCTATCTAAGCTTGTTCATTATCTATCTATCTATTCATATCTATCTATCTATCTATCTATCTATCTATCTATCTATCTATCTATCTATCTACTGTTTCAAAAACAATAATATATATATATATATATATATATATATATATATATATATATATATATATATGCAAAAATAATGTATGTGGCAAGTGCATTTAAACTATAAACTAATTAATTGTGCTTATGTTTTGGTAACGTTAGCATGTGTGTGAATGACAAAAAGAAAAAAAAAGAAAAAAATATATTTCCATTCAAAATTGTAGCGAAGTATACAATATCAAACGAAGCTTATTAAGTAATGTATACAAGTTTCAAGAAGCTTATTAAAGGGAAACATTTAAAATTAAAAATGCTGTTTTCCTACATGTTCTTTACTTATTTCATTCATCTTGACGGAATTCAATCCGTATATTAAACTATATATATATCAGAGGTTTTTCAATCATGCCGACTTCAAAGTTTCGTGAAGGCATTATTGTGATGTCTTCTCTCTTCAGGATTTTTTGTTTATTCGAGCAGAAACAACATCACAATAATGTCTTCACGAAATTTCGAAGTCTGCATGAGTAAAATAACACTGCTCAGCTAAATGACAAACTTCTCCATATTAATTCTATTAACACACTATTTCTATCTTAATATCGAGCACGATGTGACAAAAATTGCCTTCCTACGAGTAAACTAATGAAAAAACAGCAATTTTATCACTAATGATTATTAAAATTTAATACTATATATATATATATATATATATATATATATATAATTTTAATATACGGATTGAATTCCGTCAAGATGAATGGAATAAGTAAAGAACATTTAGGAAAACAGCGTTTTTAATTATAAATGTTTCCCTTTAATAATCTTCTTGAAACTTGTATACATCATTTAATAATCTTCGTTTGATATTGTATACTTCGCTACAATTTTGAACGGATATATATTTGTTTTTGTTTTTTTTTGTTTTTTGTTTTTTTTTGTTTTTTGTTTTTTGTCATTCACACACATGCTAACGTTACCAACATATAAGCACAATTAATTAGTTTATAGTTTAAATGCATTTGTCTCATGCATTATTTTTGCATACATAGACTTACATTTAAAATTAGCACCTGTTGCTTTTATTACGTGTGGTATGTAATTTAAAATGTTCATCAGTCGCTTTATTACACGTGATACGTATCTGACCAATGTAATCAAATCGCAATTATACTGTCGATTATAAATTTCTTAAAAATTTGAAATTAATTTTATTATCATTCGTCTTTAAAATTTTTTGAAGATGCTTGTTAAAGTGAAACGTTAGATTAACGACACTTTTTCGTCCATATTCTTTAATTATTCTATTCATATATATATATATATATATATATATATATATATAAAACAGAAATAGGGTTATTCAAACGAGGAGAGAAATTCGTATAGAATAAAAAGTGTGAGCGGCCGTGAGCGTTTTGTTTAAAGTGTATATTGATTGTTGTTGTTATTATATACGTTACGATAATTTAAGTGTCCATAATGGTATTTGTGACGCTACACGTGTTTCGAGTCTCAAAGTTGACTCTCTTCAGGCGAATAAACGTGTGGCTTTACGTATCGAGTTTCTTTTGCTTCTGAGGGCCAAGGTGTTGTTTATAAATAAGTAACTAATTAAAAAATAAATAAATAAAATAAAATAAACAAAATAAGATAAAATAAATCAACCCACCAACATTTGATGTATTCGCCTGAAGAGAGTCAATTATAGACTCGAAACACGTGTAGCTTCACAAATGCCATTATGGACACTTAAAGTATCCTAACATGTATAATAACAACAACAATAAATATACACTTTAAATAAAACGTTCACGGCCTCTCACACTTTTATATATATATATATATATATATATATATATATATATATATATATATATATAGATAATAAATGGAATAATTAAAAAATAGGGACGAAAAGATTGTCATTAATCTAACGTTTTACTTTAACAAGCATCTTCAATGATTTTTAAAATATATATAATTGATAAATATATAGATAATAGACAGAGAAAGGGAGAGGAAAGAAAGAAAGAGAGAGGAAGGCAAGAAAAAGAGACGGGAAAGAGATAATAAGAAAGGGGAGGGAAGAAAGAGAGAGAGAGAGAGATTACATTATAACAAACATAACATGACCTGCTACAAATAAATGAATGGAGATGTTCGGTTGTCAGGCATTAATCAAGACTTTCCATTACAGTGACAAGGAAGACGAAATAAACAAATCAAACAGTAAAAAAAAAACAGCTAAGAAAATGCTTAGAAAAGCAAAAATATACATTTCGTGTCTTTTCACGAAATGTTTCCTTTTAATCTTCTGCGAAAGTTCATTCGAAGCGTTAAGATGGCGCCATTATCTTCGGTGATTAAGTCATTTGTGGCAGGCGGCCATAATTCACCTCGCTCTGAAATTGCTCAATTTCGGCATACCGCCTTGAACATAGACTCTCAGCCACTCGTGTACCGCGCGTTTCATATATATATATATATATATATATATATATATATATATGAGTGTCTCGTGAAAATAGAGGGATAGTCTTCCGCAGACAGGTCTGTTTCGCCGCTCCGATTGCTTTTAACCCAGGATTGAAACCCGACCGAATTGGCGTCAATCGGCGATTCTACCTATGGGCGTTCGGTAGAAGAAGGCATACTTTTTAGCGTGTATATTGTCATTATACGCGCCCAATAGCCAGAGTGCTCTAATCCATTACTGAATGTGTGTGTGTGTGTGTGTGTGTGCGCGTGTGTGTGTGTGTGTGTGTGTTCGGAAGTAGTAATGGTACAGCATTGATATTTTTGAATAAATGAATAAGTATTAAACTGTTTATTCCACATTAGCTAAAAAACCCTTGTCAGTTTTATTGCAATTTTCTAAGTACTATTTGTTTGACTTAGGCTTCTCAACCCTAAATGACATCAAAAATAAGAAACGAGAAAGACCCACACTCAGCTGAAGAAGAAATGACGGTCTGCGTATCGCACATTCGACTAAACACTGAAAAAATCACGAAAAAAAGAAAAACACCAGAAACAGTTTTCACACTTAATAAGTTTCACAAATGGTTGAATAAAAACATTTATATTTGTGTCCGTAATTTTTTTTCTTTCATAACATTTTAATTAAGTATCTCAACTAAATCGCTGAAAAAAACAGCAGAGTATGAAATGAAGAAATGAAATGAAGAAATGAAATGAAGAAGGGCCCAAACTTAATAAAAACGAATTTTTCCCATCAAAATGTTCTTATTATTAAGAGGAAAGATCAAAGTATTTTTTTATTTTTTAAAGTTTTTAACCCTTTCTAACACGTTTGAAATTTTGGTAAAAATCTTGTTTTTATTTTCGTTAGCGGGGAGCCAAATCGTTACGAGAGTTTACAATACGTAAACATAATATTACGTAACTGACATTTTTTTCCGTGACAAACAAATTAATTGGGGAATTCTTGCAAAAATCAAATCATTGTCGGATTTTAATGAAACTTTCAGGACTTATTTACAAATGAATGAAATTATTTGTAAAACATTATTTTCAAAAAATATTGGTAAAAATGATTTTTTTACATCTGTTACCCGCCCTTCACGTAAATTCATGAAATTTCAATAATTCTGTAGGCAAAAAGGGTTTTATCAATTAAACGCAGGACTCATTATGGAATGTAAATCATGTATTATTTTCTAAAACCATTTAGCACCTTTTGCCAAAAATCTGCTCCGAATAGTAAAATTAAAAAAATGAAATAAAACTATGACATTTAATTAGATAAGCTTTTAATTGCTTTAATAAATAATAATGTTAGACATTATAGTCTGAAGAAAAAAATTAATAATAAAATTTTAAAAGAATTGTTTTCATTTTTGATTTTTTAATTATAATAATTTGTCAAGCTTGAAAAGTATTTTACAAATATTTCCAAGACCTGTAGACATTAGGCTGGCAGGTTATATAGTGAAGACTATATTTACTCATCGAAAATTGAAATATTTAATACAAATCATCTAGCCATTGTATTTTTAAAATAATTTTCATTTTTTTTGTATGGGTATTTAAAGTTCTTTTTTGTATGGTAATTTCTATGTGGACATTAAAAGGTCATGTGTTTCAGAGTTTCTTCCTCTCAAGGAAAAAGTGTACAATTTTGTCACTTGTGATCGCCATACACTTATCTGTCAATACATTTCAATTACGGTGGAAAGGTTAGAAAGATCAACTCTGTGTTTTAAAATAGTTTTATTCTAAATTTAATCCTATTCTTCTTCTATGTGTCTTGTCTTTTCAGGACGTAGGCGATCATAATCTTCCACGTCTCCCTATCCCTGGTGGCTCTTAGCACTCTTTCTCCTGTTACACCACCCAACCCCTGCTCTGCCATCCACCCGCTCAGGCTCGTCAAGTATGATACACGCTGATTTCCCCTGTCTTTCTTTCTCTCTATCTGGTCTGTTAGTATCAGATTCTCCAAGCCGTCCTTTCTCATTGCATGTCCCAAGAACTTCATCTGTTTTATCATGATGTTAAGTATTAGTTTCCTTTTTGTTTCCGTCCTCTCCAAAACCTGATACTCAGTATTAATTTACTTTTCATTTCCATCCTTTCCAAAATCTCATCATTGCTCACATGCTCGATCCACAATATCCGCAGCATCTTTTTGTAGAAACACAGTTTCGTTGCTTCAAGTTTTTCCTTCATCTTTGATGAGATTGTCCAGCATTTACTGCTATATTGAAGAACTGATATCACATAGCAATCCAGTACTATCTTCTTTGTTTCTAGTGAAATTTTCCTGTTTCTTAATACTTTACTTGACTTCTGGAATGCGTTCTTCGCCTTCGGATCTCTGCGTCGCACTTTCCGTGTTCTATTAGAAAACTTTCTAGGTATTTAAATTTTTGTACCTACTTGATTTTAATATTCCCTACTTGTATTTGGCATTTTAGGCTGCTCTTTTTGCTGATAACCATGCATTCGGTTTCTACAAATAGTAGTCCTTTATTGTCACTCTCTTCAGCTAACTTCTGTAGATGGTTTCGTAGTTTCCTCTCCGTGTCTGCTATTAGCACTGTGTCATCTGTGTACCTTATGTTGATCAGATTGTGGCCTCCGATGACGAATCCTGGCATAACTTTTAGAGTCCTCAGAATAGTCTCGCTGAACAAGTTGAATAGATTCGGTGAAAAGACACATCCTTGTCTTACGCCCCTTGCAATCTTTGTATATCTGCTGAATTCGCTACCTGTCCGTATGCAGGCGGTTTGCTGCCAGTTGAGATTCTTGAATACTCTTATGTTTTTCCCAGATATGTCGAGGTTGCTGAGCATTTCAATCAATTCTTTGTGGCGTACAAATAGGTAATAGCGATGTAAATCAGATTAATTTAAAATTAAATTTACTAATTTTCCAAAAATAATGTCACATATGTATATTTTATTTTTGCAAGATTTTTAAAACAGAAAAGTAACTTTTGTTTACAAATCTGTCCATCGCTCAAAATGGTCGAAAAATTGAAATATTAAGAAAACATCTCAAAATGTTATATTCCAATCAATATAATTTCTGTTTGAAATATACCAGAGTATTTTGCTTACAGGAAATATTAAATTTGATTATTTAACTTTCAATTAAAACTAGAATAAAAATTTTAAGGAAACTTTTTTTATTTTTAAAAATTCAATTTAAAAGCTAGTTATCGAAAATGATTGGAGGTACCTAATTCAAATGTATACTCTTTAGAAATTATGCTAAGTGAGCCTTGATATTTTAATTTGCTCTTTTAAGTAAAATGGTTGACAAACATTGGCCAAGACGAATGCAATTTAATAACTTCATCTTCCAGATCATTACCGCCGGTAATGTGTTCGATTCTAAGTCAATACATCCATTATATTTTTGTGCCAAACTAAGATATGTACTAATTGCATTGCTATGGATTATCGATTCGCAAACCAGCAATGTTCTTTAAACACGACATACATCCCAGGAAGGCCTTGAGTTTGAGGTTTTTAAATTAAGGGAATTAATCTAAAGATAACATATTCGCTGGTTAACTCACAAACAGCTACCAATAATCCCTCTACCTTAATATTTTTTCTTTTCAGAACGTGGGTGATCATGGCCCTCCACAATGTTCTGTCTCTTGTAGCACTAAGTAATGTTTGATATATATTTTTACCATACCTGTTTGTTACGCTTTGCAATTCATTCTCACAAACTTTTTTAGGTTGGTTGGTCGCTGTTTTCCTTTGCACTTACAACCTTCATGTCTCGTGAGTGTTAAATTTTCCCAGCCTCCTTTCCTCAGTAAGTTTCACAGAAAATTCGATCGTCTATTTCTGATTTTAAGTATAAGTGTCTTCCTTATGACATTTCCCCTAGTCTATAATAAGAGAGAGAGTGGCTGCAACCACTCTCTCACTGTCGTGACGTGGCTTCCCTGTGCCTCTTCTACAAGTACTTTCACGACTTCTGCTTCGATGAACTTAGGTCATTGGTGCCGCCTAGATACGAATTTACACGAGGTACTAGATTAGCAACTAGGTCCTACTCTTTTACAGTGAAACAGATAAGATGTAACCGTAATTTCTACTCCAACAGCTTCTTTTCTCGCGCTTCCCGCCTGTGGAATTCCCTTCCACATGCCTGCTTCCACGACGGCTACAATCTCCAGGAGTTTAAATGTAAGGTCAATAGACACCTCCTAACACACTAACTTGCATCTATTCTCTCAAACACTCTCACCATCTAACCAACCCTCATCCTCGGTACCCTTACCCGTCTATCACCCTCCTTCTGATATTTCCTATATCTAACCATCCTTTTCCCATCACTTCATCGATCCTATGTAACCCCCTGCGCAATAGTGGCAGTGGAATGCCTTGCTCGGTGTGAAACGATTAAATAAATAAATAAAAAATAACACTTCCTAGACAGTTAAATGTCTATACTTGCTTGATTTTGACGTCTCCAATTCGTAGCTAGCATTTTGGGCTGCTTGGGAGATCATGTCTCTTTCGAGACATGACCGACTGGACAGAAAATTTTTCCACAGTAGGTTGCCATTACTTTATTCGGCAGAGTGGTTGACAACCAAGTCTACAGAACCAAATTTTTCCTGTTATTTGTCGCATAGGTAAGAAACGGATTAATACCTTTCCCAAAGGTATTTGCGTGTAAGTGAATGCAACGAATTCAACTGGAATTAAATTCGTTTTACGCCTCCAATTCGTAGCTGATATTTTCTCCTACTTACAACCATTAATTTTTTCTTTCACTTGATAGTTAGTCCTTTCTTATCGCTTTCCCTTGTTCTCCAATTTGTAATTTGCATACTGGGCTGTCCCTTTTGCTAACAACCATGCATTCCATCTTGCAATTTGTGTTTAGTCCTTTCCTTTCTCTTTTCTCCACTACCTTTTGTTCAGGTTCTTGTAGCTTCCTTTCTGTATCATCTATCATCATTGTTTCATTTTTATGTCTTATGTTAAGATTGTGACCGCCAATAAATAATCTATCCTGTTTTCTTAGAATCGCTTCACTATAAAGGTTGAATAAGTCCGGTGAGAAGACACATCCTTGTCTTACACCCCTTTCTATTTTATATATTTACTGAAATTATTACCTATCCGTTTGCAGGCATTAGTAAATACTAATTGTGTAATAATAATGACAGATACAAATAGGCGTCTGTTGTTATCGAAAAAATACAAAGCCTAAGCGTCATTCATAGTAGAAAATTACTGAATGAGTTTGTTGTATGAACATAGGAGGCGAAGAAAAGAAGTGCGTCTTAGTGGTATTATCCCCTTGCGGTAAAATTTAAAAATAAAAAACAAGCAAAAAATAAATCAGTGTCATCTGTGCATCTATGTTGTTAAGTTGATATCCGCCAATTATAAATCCTGGTAGGACTTCTAGTTCTGTTAGGATTGTCTTGCTGTATAAAATAAACAAATCTGTTGAGAAAACGTGGCCATGTCTTACTTTTCTGTTTCTGTGTCAACTCATGCAAATTATTTGTTTCCCAGCTGTTTTCTGGAACCGAACCGTCTTCCAAGATGATGCTTTCCCGATCACTACCATCTTCATCTGTTCAAGTCTAGGGTTAACCGTTAGCTCCCTTTCTTTCATACGAATAAACTGTGCCCCTTACTCTCTAACACCCTACCTTGAGTGATTCTTGGATTCTTATACAGGATGAACATCAATGTAGAAAAGCATATTTTCACGAACCGCTGCTTTGTGGAACCAAATCCCGAGAGAATGTTTTCCCCGATCGCTGCAATTTTTTCAAGTCTAGACTTAATCGCTGTATTACCCACATATCCGCCTAAACTGTACCTCTAACTCTCTAACCTCCTAGTTCAAGTGGCACCCTGTTCTTGTACAGGGTGGATATGAATGCAAAATAAAAATACAAATTTTCACACACCACTGCTTTGTAGAACCGACTCCCAAGATGATGTTTCCCCCGATCACTACAATCTTAACCTTTTCAAGTCTAGGATTAATCGTTATATTCGTCACCTATCCCCATAAATAGTGCCTTTAACTCTCTGAACATCGAGTGACTCCCGTTTATTGTACAGGATTAGCATAAATATATATAAAAACAAACATATTTCCACGAACCGTTGCTTTGTGGAGCCGACTCCCAAGAGGATGTTTACCCTGATCACTGATCACCTGTTCAATCCTAGAAATAATCGGTATATTCCTCAGATATCCACATAAATTCTTTTTCTAACTCTCTATACAGTTACATCGAGTGATTCCCGTTTTTGTACAGGATGAACATCAATGTAAAATAAATAAATAAATAATTTATATTCACGAGCCAACTTTGTGGAACCAACTCTCAAGAGGATGCTTACTGTATCTTAATCTGTTCAAGTCTAGGATTAACTGTTAACTTCCCCTACCTCGAGTGGCGCTTGGTTCTTGTACAGGGTGCGCATCATTGAAAAAAAAACGTACTGATTACGGATTAATATTTAAAAATACCACCAGAAACGTAGATAAAAAGAATGCAACACTGCTATTTAAAGTGAATGTATATAACAAATTCGACATTAAAGGAAAGAAAAATTGAAGCAACTGAAATATGATTCTAACAAAGAATGTTTAGAATGCTATAGAAAGAGCATACGACAAGATAGGATGATTTATGCAGCAGAAAAAACAATAAAGAAACCTTTGTCCGCAATAACAAAGCGACAGTTAAAATGTAGGAGACACTATTAATGAGGAAAGAAGGCGCATATAATTTAACACTCACGAGTCAACTCGAAGATATGAGATGCGGTGATTTATCTATTTGATAGTTTGAACAATTCGAATGAGTGAACAATCACCTCAAAGAAGAAGCAGGTATTGCTAAGAACAATAAATGTCAGGATATAGTATAGAAATATATCCTAAATAAACGTTATATAGACATAAAAATTATATATGCAGGGTGGTCCAACATTCTTCTTTTTCTTTTATGTGCCGTGTCTCTTCAGGACGAAGGCGATCATGGCCTTCCACACCTCCCTATTCCTAGTGGCTCTTAGCAGGCTTTTTCCTGTTACCCCACCCAAACCCTGATCCGCCATCCATTTGCTCAAGCCCGTCAAGTATGCTACGCGTTGCTTTTCCCTGTCTCTGTTTCCTTATATCTAACCTGTGACTATCTCTAAGCCCTCTTTCTTCATTACATGTCCCAAGAACTTCAGCTGTCTTATCATGATGTTAAGTATTAGTTTTCTTTTTGTTTCCGTCCTCTCCAAAACCTCATCGTTGTTCACATGTTCGGTCCTCAGCATCCTTCTGTAGAAACACATTTTGGTTGCTTCAAGTCTCTCCTTCAGTTTTGAGGAGATTGACCCACATTTACTGCCATATTGAAGAACAGACATCACATAGCAATCTAGTACTCTCTTCTTTGTTTCTAGCTAATTTTTTTGTCACTCAATGTTATGATCAAAATTAGATGGGGAGAAAGAATAAAATTTATTTTTTAGATTACGTATACAATTATGCTCAATAAACATTGACATATAAATTTTATTGTTAATATGACCAACAGAGGGTTTTGCACGACTTGAAGCATATGCAACACATAAAAATGGTCACCTCGACAGTATTTTGGCGATAAAGTTGAGTAAAGTCGTCCTCTTGATCCTTCATATATCTTTTCAGACTCGGACAGGATTTACACATTTTACAACACACGCACCTACACCCGCCACACACATTTTCAGTTGCTTTTGGCGGAATTATTTGTAAGAAAATTGTCCTGAAATTTATGGCTGACATAAACAGATTTTAATTTCAAGACAGGATTGTAAGCATGCCACTCCCACGAATGAAATTCAACCGGAAGGTTTTTATATACAAGGTGGTCCAAAAGTAGGTACACTTTAAACAATAACATTTCTTTTGAGATTACATTTACAATTATCTAAACTTATTTATAAATGGAACTTTGTGTGTGTGTGTGTGTGTGTGTGTGTGTGTGTGTGTGTGTGTGTGTGTGTCCGTTACCTATAGAATCCGAAACGGCTGAGCCAATTTTCTTGAAAATTTACACAGCTGTACTATAAGCGGCTGCAAGTATTCTTAGCTAAGTTTTGTGTCGAGGTACTCCCAATGAATATCGAAAATCGATAATCGAAAAAATCTGGTTATAGAAGGAGTGGTCCGATTTTAAACAAATTTGATACACTCATAGAAAAAGACGCAAAAAACGATATTCAGAAGTTTCAAGGTTGCAGTTCTTACAATAGTGCAGAAAATCGATTATATATATATATATATAAATAAAGGGCAAGATGTTTGTGTGTGCGTCTGTTTATCAGCCTGTATGCCTGTATTTTTTCAGCCCTTTTATTTTACTTTTTTTTCGGGTTTGACTCTAAGTAGGTATAATTGTAGTTCTTAGTCACAGCCATGATACCATTTACTCAGAGGACTTATTTAGTCTTAAAAATTTAGTTTACGACGAAAAAAACTTATCTGATATCGATACCAGGAAATCAAAATTTGATTTACATCCATTCATTTTTCTTTCAGTCTACGGTTTCGCTTTAACTGGAAACAACTATTGCTTTTTAGTCTTTCGTGCCAACGTTCAAAGAGTCTGAGCTCCAGAACCATGGATTAGTTTTAAAGCTTTCATTACACCAGAGCAACGCCGGGCTATCCTGGGAGTATTTACTAATGCAATTATGACATTGACAATTAAATTTTATTGTGTACAGTAATACAAAAGCGCTTAAATTTTTATCAACGCAGCTGCTCAAAAGTTAAACAGCTTTGAAGTCTACACTTAATGCTTCGACAAGCATTTTTGCGTAAGTCTCTTTGTGTATTGATTTCTTGAAATGCATTTCTTATGTTATTCTTTAAATCACCAGCACTTCTTGGTTTTCGACTACAAACGTTGTCCTTGAGTATTCCCCAAATTTGTGGGTCAAATCAGATGAACGTGCTCGCCAACCAAATGGACCTCTTCGGTCAATTTGTTTCTCAGGAAATATTTCGAGATACTTACGGATTGCTCTTGAATAATGTGGAGGGGCCTCATCTTTTTGGAAATAAAGATAATGTGAGTTGTTTTAAGTGTGGAACAACTTGATTCATTAGAATTTTGAGATACCTAACGCCTGTGACTAAAATATAACCCCAAATAGTGAGACTAAGTTGTTGCTCTAATGTTAAATGCATATTCTTACTATACCAGTAAATATAGCAGATACACAAACCTGTTCCATCTAGAGTGCATCTACTTTTGGACAACCTTGTATCAATATTTATTATCTTCAAATTTAGACCCCATTAATATTTTCAAGATTTTTTTTTTTGGTCGGACTGGCGAACGTGTATCCGTGTTTTATAGATTACGACAAGAAAGGACTAAACATCAACTGCAAGTAGACAGAATGCGTGGTTGTTAGCGAAAAAAATGAACCCAGAATGAGAACTGTAATTTGGAAAGACCAAAATCAAACAAGTCCGGAAGTTTAAATATCTATGAAGTATTTTTGCAGACGACGAAAATTATGACACCAAAATCAGAAGGAGGATGGGGATAGCCAAAGATGCCTTCCAAAAGATAAGCAGTGTATTAAGAAATAGAAAACCATCGTTAGAAAAAAGAAATGAATACTGAACTGTGTCGAAATATTTGTCCTTTTGTATGGCAGTGAGTACTGGACCATCTTCGCAAAGATTAAAAAGAATATATAACGAGCAAGACTTAAAGATGATTACTATTGTAAGATTGTCGATACTTGTTCAGTCGTGCCTCATATTTGTGACCTTATATCAAACTAAGTGATTAAAGAATTGCTTGTCTCGTTGTCACAGGTCATAGTTTTGATTTTTAGTTATGCCAGGCCCTGGAGCAACACAATCTTCATAGCCATACTGCTACTCAGCTGGAATCGTTTTGTTATATATATATATATATATATATATATATATATATATATGTAGACATAAGTAAACATTATATATATATATATATATATATATATATATATATATATATATATGTTTACTTATGTCTACTCGGAGTTTCACACATTTTAAAATCCACTCATCAAAAGACAAAAGTATATTTTAGATAGATAGATAAATACATAGACAGCAAAGAGAAGGCTGCAATAGATAGATACCAACGAAAAAACTAAGACAGATGGAAGAAGGTCGGAGAGTACAACGGCCAAAACGTCGTGAATAAGGCAATAAAGATGAAGACAACAGTTCGAACAATGTAAATAATGCAAATAATTACTATACCTCATCTGAGAATTTTTGACAATTACACACACACACACACACACACACACACACACACACACACACACACACACATATATATATATATATATATATATATATATATATTAGTTTTTTGTCATAATTAAATTAGACCAGTACTAGTGCTCAATACATTTATATTGCAGAGCTTCTGAATACTTTTAATTTGGAAATGAGTCATTTACGCAATCTAGGTTTCAACCTTTCGGTAGATTCAGGCAGTTTATAATAACTGATTTTCCAACGTTTTTCAAGCATACAAAGATTTTTACGAACGTGCAACTGGAGATTTTAAACAACCGAAAATTTTTAAAATTAGGGAGGAATTACTTAAGAATCTTAAAACACTTTCATCCAGGTTTGTATGATCCTAAGATGTATCTACTGGTGTGAATACATCTGGACATTACTTCTGACCTTTCATGTAGAAATTTGTTCTGGAAACAATATTATGGCTAACTTTTCTTCTTGGCACAATCTACAGACATCACCACCGCTGTAAGGTTTGACTTTTTTTTTACTTTATTACATGTTATATCAAGATCTTTTTTTTTTTTTTTTACTATGCGCCAAACTATATACCAAACTTGCGAGATGCTATACGCTGCTTGATTCTATCAGCAAACATCATTTAGGACACGCTTCCATTCATTACGATCAGAGATAAAAAAAAAAAAGTGCCTATCGTGATGAGACGTGTCCCTCCAGCAAAGCCGGAAGAAGTGATTCCTCTAGGTGATGGCAGCTGAGCAAGCAGAAGTGAACCAAGGAGATGAACGAGATTTAAGCCAAACTTAGCTAACCAGTTAAAGCGAAACCGTAGACTGAAAGAAAAATGAATGGATGTAAATCAAATTTTGATTTCCTGGTATCGATATCAAATAAGTATTTTTCGTCGTAAACTAAATTTTTAAGACTAAATAAGTCTTCTGAGTAAATGGTATCATGGCTGTGACTAAGAACTACAATTATACCTACTTAGAGCCAAACCTGAAGCAAAAACTAAAATAAAAGGGCTGAAAAAATACAGACATACAGGTAGATAAACAGACACACACACACACGAACATTTTGCCTTTTATATATATATATATATATATTATCGATTTTCTGCACTATTGTAAGAACTGCAACCTTGAAACTTCTGAATATCGTTTTTTGCGTCTTTTTCTATGAGTGTATCAAATTTGATTAAAATTGGACCACTCCTTCTATAACCCGATTATTTCGATTATCGATTTTCGATATTTATCGGGGGTACCTCGACACAAAACCTAAGAACACTCGCAGAAACTTATAGTACAACTGGGTAAATTTTCAAGAAAATCGGTTCAGCCGTTTCGGATTCTATAGGTAACGGATACACACACACAAACAAAGTTCCATTTATAAATAAGTTTCGATATATATATGTGTGTGTGTGTGTGTGTGTGTGTGTGTGTGTGTGTGTATGTGTGTGTGTGTGTGCACGCGCGCTTCCGTGTGTGTGTGCTTGTGGCGCAGTGGATACTAGCATAGATCGAGAAATCGGAGAGCCTTGTTATAATTCCAGTTGAATTCATTGCATTCACTTACGGGCGAATACTCTTGGTAAAGGTATTAATCCGTCTCTACCTATGGGTTCAGTAGAAGGACAGATTGGGTTCTATAGCCTTTGTTGGCAACCAGTCTACTACACAAAATAATGGCAACCTATTGCAGGACAATTGTCTGCCCAGTCAGTCATGCCTCATGTGTATCACGTATGGCACTTAACTGACTGACTCATATTAGGACTATTGTATGCGTTGTGGGTACCTCGGTGTGGTGTAATGGTTAGCAAACTTGTCTCGCTAGATCCTGTTACAACTGAGGATTGAGTAGTGAGTTCGATCCTCACTGGGTGCCCCATACTTTTGTCCTTGTGTCACATCGGTGCTTAGAAAAAATTACTATTGTCTGCGTTGTTGTTGTTGTCAAAACCTAACAGCCATCATCAGCTGCAACAGTTACAACCTAATCAGCAGCCATGGTTCGGTTGAAGTGTTTAACTTAAATCCAGAAAATCTCCTACAGGAGAAGGTGGGTAAAAATGTTGCTGTGTGAATTTCGTGACGTCGTGATTGTGAGTTCAATCCCTGTGTCGGGCAGTATAAATTTGCACTCAGTGGAAACAGGCGAGCAGTTGCTGAAAAGTACTAAATAAAAAAATAAAAACTAGACTATATAATCCTAAGCATGAGCAATGGCACTGGAACAATTTAACCTCGGAGATTAAAGAAATACTCACCTAAATCGATATACACTTGAAAAAGCCCGGGGATAACAACGGCCGAAACACTGTGATAACATCAAGACGAGAAGAATAGTTCAAATATAAATAGTGTAAATAATGATAACTCCTAGCCCTAAGAATAAATAAATAGACAAAAAATGACACAAAATGAATAAATAAATAGAGAAGTAATAACAACGACATACTCAGTGACAGGTGCATGCATACACTACGCGCACAAGCAAAATGAAAAAATGAAAAGTGCATTAATAAAAAAAAAGCAATTGCTGATACATCCTTACGAGTAGACGGAGTGATTGCCGGAGGGTCTGTCTACGAAACTCTGGAGTCGTGATGGCAATCAACTAAATGACAAACTATATATATATATATATATATATATATATATATCATAGTACACTTGGTATGCAATCCGGGTAAATTCCAAAAGAGACGAACTCGAAAGAACTCAATGTTAAATTCATTTATTCAATTTATAAAGGATTTTCGATTATTACCATGGGTAATACATATTTCACTGCGGTGAAATATGTATTATCCATGGTAATAATCGAAATATATATATATATATATATATATATATATATATATATATATATATATATATATATATGTTTACTTGTGATAATGTTTAGCGCCAAGGTTGTTGTTTTTTCATTTGTGTTACTGTTAAAATGTATTTTAGGAAGCATTTTTTATTGTATAGTGCTCAATATCGGAGCGTTCAATACGCGCAATAAGCCTGTTATTTTGACTTAGTAGATTCATCCCGACTTCGAAGTTTCGTGAGTAAACCGTTATGAGATTTAGTGGGAGTGAAAGTGAAAGAGAGAGGACCAGGTGTCGGAAAATCCTATTATCAACGACTTCTTTCCATTAATGTAGTCTAAGCGGATGTTTTTTTCCCCCCTGTGCCTACAGACGGATCGATGAATGTTGAAACCTAATTGTTGACAAATTTTCTTTCCTCTCACGCGCCTCTTCTCCATCTCGCCAAACTGGCTTCAAATTTTCTCTCCCGTTGGCCGGGAATTTTTATTAGTCAGATATACAACCTGAAATATTCCAGCGAGTTCGGTTAGCACGAAGAAGTTATTCTGTTATTCTTGTATTCTTTGTTCTACTCTTGTTGCTGTTTGTAGTGGTTAGCAAGCTTGTCTCAATAGAATCATTACGATTGAGATGTGCGTTGTGGTACAGTGGATATCGGCTCGGAACGAGAAACCGGGTAACCGAGTTCGAATTCCAGTTGAATCCATTGTATTCACTTACGCGCAAATACCCTTGGGAAAGGTATTAATCCGTCTATTCCTTCCAGTTATGGGTTAAATAACAGGACAGATTGGGTTCTATAGCCTTTGTCGGGGACCAGTCTACCGCAGAAAGCAATGGCAACCTACTGCGGGATAATCTTCTGCCCAGTCAGTCATGTCTCTTTCGAGACATGATCGCTTAAGCGTGTATCACGTATGGCACTTTAACTGACTGAGTGGATTCGATTCTCACTGAATACCCCATACTTTTGGCCTTGTGCCACATCTAAGTTGCGCTTAGGAAATCACCTCTTTTTTGCTGACTGTCACAACGGTTTGTGTCCATAAACACTTTGACCGCTAGAGTAAAGAGTCCAAATTATGGGGGAAAAAAGGTGCGAAAAATAGAAAGACACGTTAAAAAGAAATTGAAGAAAAATAAGACGGAAACGAAGGCGAAGAAGAGAATAAAGCAAGCCAATGAGAAAAGAAAGAAATAAAGACGTTGAGTGTGGAATGGAAACCGATGTCATTTGAACTCGGGAACTAATCTTTCATTGACCTTCAGCAAAGTTGTTATGATAGAAAGAAATAATAATGATTTTCGAGTAAAACTAGTACTAAAAGAACAACAGTAAATATGCTTTATCTTAAGCAATAAGATTGGATAAAATTAATATCACAATGAGTATAAGAAAAATCGTCGTCGTTGACGGACCTCGTTGCCGAGTATTGGGACATTGATATTTCCTTGTGCGTGAAATGAGTCCTATGTTAAAACTGAATAAATGTCCGCAGCCACCTCTTAGTTGGGTAGAAAAAGTTCAGTGCTCTTGCTTTTCTTTGAGCTCTCTTCTATTATTTTCCTGATGTTTTCGGAGGATGTTGTATTTTCGAGGACTGCTAATCTCCAATTGTTTTTTCTTTCTGCAGCTCCCGTCTCTCAATTTCTGTCTTCAGCAAGGTATTTTTAAACTGTTCCTTGAATCGAGGGCGTGGTTTTTATCCAGATGCGAGCCCTTAGAAGAGGATTTGTTTGGATAGGGGCATGTCTGGCATTCGGGCAAGGTGTTCGTCCTAGCGAAGTCGGTGGCGAGTCCTGATGGTGTCTAGACTCTCAATTTCGCGCGAAGAAATTTGATTCGTTGTTTAAGTCGGCAAAACAACATGTGTGTGTGTGTGTGTGTGTGTGTGTGTGTGTGTGTGTGTGTGTGTGTGTGTGTGTTTATGTAATTTATTCTCTAGGCGAAATTACATTTTACAGTTTTCAGTCACTCTTTTCCTATGAGCAGATAAGTACGTCTGCTGTCCGGTTCTCACTCCTCCCTGTTCTATTCAATAGGAGTAAAGGTTTATCCTTTGTTTCCTCTTTAGGGTTGGGCTTCCAGTCCCTTCTAAAGTCTACTTTAACTCTATACTTTGAACAGGAGTAAAGGTTTATTCCTTGTTTTTCTGTTTAAGATTGGGTTTCTGCTTCCTTCTAAAGTTCACTTCAACTCTATTCTTCTAACATCTCCCCTTCCCCCAATCTTGTGAACAGGAGTAGAGTTTTATCTTTTCTTTTCTGTTTAGGACTGAATTTTCGGTTCCTTTGAAAATCTTCTTCGGGTCCTGAGCATGACGTTAAAGTACATCCGGCAGCAAGGCCTCTGATGGAACCACCACTTAATTGTTGTTGTTTCTAGGTCCACCCTGACCCGGAGTGGTAGCACCTGTTAGGGTCCCAGCTATGAATCAACAGTTAACCCCTAAACTGGGGTCAAAACACTATGAAAGTATGAAAATAGACTTTTATAGAAATATATACATTTTTGAAGGAAAATTTTTAGCAACAATACATTTTTGAAGAAAAAATTATTACCATAACACATTTTTTTTTAATCGTATCACCCCTAGCAAGGCGGTAACACCACTGATGTGCAGGGGGCTACGTAATAGTGAAAAGATTGGAAAAGAGAAAGCCGGAAACCACATCCTAAACAGGGAACAAGGGATGAGCCTCTTAACCTGTTCAATAGACGTGGGTGGAGTGTGAACCGGACGATAGATAGATCTATCTACTCCAATTGAAAAAAAAAAACAAAGAGAAGACTGGAAAAGAGAAAGCTGGAAACCACGCCCTAAACAGGGAACAAGGGATGAGCCTCTTAACCTGTTCAATAGACGTGGGTGGAGTGTGAACCGGACGATAGATAGATCTATCTACTCCAATTGAAAAAAAAAAAACAAAGAGAGAAGACTGGAAAAGAGAAAGCTGGAAACCACACCCTAAACAGGGAACAAGGGATGAGCCTCTTAACCTGTTCAATAGACGTGGGTGGAGTGTGAACCGGACGATAGATAGATCTATCTACTCCAATTGAAAAAAAAAAACAAAGAGAGAAGACTGGAAAAGAGAAAGCTGGAAACCACACCCTAAACAGGGAACAAGGGATGAGCCTCTTAACCTGTTCGATAGATGTGGGTGGGAAAGGAAAAAATATTCTCACCAAAACATCTTTGAATATAAAACTAGAAGACATATTCAGTTTTCTAAAATAAAAAATAAAAACAAAATTTCATTAAAATCTGATTAAATCAACCTTACCGAACATTAAAAGATACCTTAAAACTCCAACTTTTTGCATAATAACCCACCGAGGTGTTGATATGTCGTTAAACAAAACTCAAACAAACATAACAAAATCTTCTTCCGCACGACACTTCTAACGTCTTCAAATGAACTCTGATATTTTATTAACTAATTAATTCTTGACGTTTTCAAATCCAGAGTTAGTTATTATCTTTCTTGCATAGCCCCAAGAACTTTACTTCTTGTACTTTCTTACGCTCATAAAACACCACACAGTATCCCTCTTCCTTGAGTGGTTCTCGGGACTTGAATTTTGTGAAGATTAGTAATAAAAAAACAAAAAACTACTGAATTCATTTGACACGTCTGTTATGGGCACAAAGAATATGTGTGGCAAATTCAGACACTTCCGGTTTCACTGCTGGATCACTGATAAGATGTATGGAGTAATCCGTCTGTTATTGAGTTCATGCCAAGCAACGTTCACACGATGTTTGAAATAGAAACGTGTTTTCGCAAGAATCATATCCTATTTACTTGCAGATGCGAAAAAAAAAAAAAGAAAAAAAAATACAATTGTTTCAGTTTAGGCTACAATGTGACAAAACAAAGGTCGAAATGACTAACAGATTTTTTCTAAAGTGGTACCTATTAGGTTTACTTCGTGGAGACCCGAATATATATATATATATATATATATATATATATATATATATATATATCCACGCATACAAACACACACACACGCACACTCACACGCACACACACACACACATATATATATATACTATTAATTATTACGTTAGAATTTGTGAAAAACTACAAACGACTAGAAAACTGTACATTTTGTTTCGATGTTGACCATCATTGTTTACTACCTGATGAGACATTGTTCTTTCAATGTCAATACAAAATGTACAGTTATATATTAGTTTGTAGTTTTTCATGTTCTACCGTAATAATTAATAAAAAATATTCATTGCTCTATTTGTATATTGAGCACAGATTTAAATTAATGCTTTGAACGTTGCAATTATTTTTGTTCTTATTCATTTGGAGATGTTCTAAATTATAACTTATAATATATATATATATATATATATATATATAGTGTATCGAAGCAGCAAATAATTTTCTAAACATATACTATTAAATATAAGAGACAATGAATGTCTATTATGTTTAATGATGAGCTGTTCTAAACGTCATATTTTGGCTTTAATTTCCGTTGAAAATAAAGACAAAAATTCTCATTTGGATAATTTTTTATTAATTTGCTTCTAAGCTTTCGACTCACATGAGCCATCTTCAGAGAGGTTATTAAGACGGTAATACAGTAACATCCACCATCACCGACGATTTTATTTTGTGTTGACATAAAACTCCGCTAGGCAACGGCAATAGTTACCAAAAATAACAAACGCAGTTCGCAAATTTGCAGTGCGGTTCTATGACGTCACACAAATGGCAACAGAATCATGTATTCAAATGCAATGTAACGTGTTATGACCGGATTTAAAGGTGATTTTATTAAGTGTGGGTTGTTTGGATTTGATGTACATTGCCTCCAATATCTGAAGGTTCTTTTTGCTGTGTGTATGAGTAAGGATTATTGCATTGTTGACTAAAATCTCTCTGATATTACCTACATGTTTATGTTTTTCAGAGAAATGTTGTTTAATTGTACTCTGACAAGAGAGATGACATGTAAGTCTATGGGAGAGCGTGGTTGTAGTAAAACCATTATATGTACTGGGTTTTTTATTAGTACCAGAGATGCAATCTCTGAATGGGCATGTAAATTGTTACAATACATTATTTTTTTGTAGAGAATTTAGTTTAGTGCTTGTAGGGTTATTAGAGACTATGAGGTCAATTGTTTTGAATTTTTTATAATATATAATGAGTTTAATTTGATTATTACTATCCACTGGTTTAACATTTCTAAGTATTATGTTTTTGAGAGTTTTTTCATCTTGTTTATAATTATGTATTCGGTTGCAATAGTATAAGTTAATAGTGTTATGTTTATTTTGATGTAAACCATTATTATTAACATTAATTATTATTAATTTCTAAGCCGAAAGCTTAGAACCAAATTAATAAAAAAAATATTCAAATGTTGGAGAATTTTTGTCTTTATTTTCAACTGAAATTAAAGCTAAAATACGACGTTTAGAACTGCTCATGATTAAATATAATAGACATTCATTGTCTCTTATATTTAATAGTATATATATATATATATATAGTTATCCGCAGACAGACATGTTTCGCTGTATCACAGCTCATCAGTACGGTTAGACATCCGATTGCTTTTTACCGAGGATTGAAACCCAACCGAACTGGTGTCAGTCGGCGATTCTACCTCTGAGATATTGGCGCTCGGTAGAAGGAGGTAAACTTTTAGCGCATCATATATCATTATACATACGCCTTTAGCGTATGCATAAATATATATGTGTGTGTATATATGTGTGTGTGTTTGTATGTGTGTATATATATTTGTGCATATATATGTGTTTTTGGTTGATCAAAAACGGGATCAACCAAAAAACACCTTCAGGAGGTTCAATCACAAGACGTAATTTAAAATAGAAAACTTTAAAAAAAATATAAAAACTGTACAAAATTGGCTAGCCACGTGTGGAAATTGAAATCAAAATATGGAAAAGACTCAGACATAACATGGAGTATAGTGAAAACAGCCAAGCCTTACAACGGTGGCAAAATATGTAAACTGTGCCAGGAAGAAAAGTTAGCGATTATGCTATTCCTAAACAAGTATGAATTTATTAAATGAAAGAACAGAAATTATGACTAAGTGTAACCATACCAAAAAATGACTATTAGGTTCATACAACCATGGATGAAAACATCGTAATTTCTTGTCATTTTGAAAATTGCGCGTTCAACAATTCCCCGCTACATGAACCTTCAAAGAAATTCACCGTTACCTAAGCGTTCTTAAAAAAACCGTCAACAAGAAAATCAGTGATTGCAACTCGCCTGAAGACACCAGATGGTAGAAACTTAGGTCGCGTAATAACTCATTTACAAATGAAGAATATATATATATATATATATATATATATATATATATATATATCACCCCGAGCAAGGCGGTAATGCCACTGATGTGCAGGGGGCTACATAAGAGTGAAAAGATTAAGTAGAAGACAGTGAGGAGGAAGACGAACCAGTTAGAAAGGAGCAACAGAAGGATGGGAATACAGGTGTGATGACAGTTGCAAAGGTGGAGAGAAAGGAAAGGATATACGGAGTGGTGAAAGAACTAGAGTCAAGTGGTTAATAGATGAGTATTGACAATGCATTTAAATTCCTGGAGGTTATAGCCGTCAGGAAAGCAAGAATATGGAAGCGAGTTCCACAGGCGGGAAGTGCGAGAGAAGAAGCTGCAGGAGTAAAAGTGTCGTCTGCATTTGGTTAATCTAACTGTAAATGGGTGAGACATAGTTGCCAATCTGGTTGCACGAGTAAACACCTGTTGCAGAGGCACCAGTGCCTTAAGTTCGTTGGAGCAGAAGTCATGAAAATATTTATAGAACAGACAAAGGGAGACCACATCTCGTCGGTGGGGAAGTGGCTGTAGTCGAGCCGCCAAGTCGGTACCTATCACATTACCGATTCTCCTTTGGAGCCTGTCAAGAACACTGAGATGAACAGCAGGGGCGCCTGACCATATATGGCAGCAGTATTTCATGCACGGACGAATTTGGTCAGATTGAGTGAAGTTGGTCAGGCTAAGAACTTTTTGGCCCTTATAATTTTTTTGTTGGTCTGTAGAAAAGTATTTTTAATTAAATTTTATTAAGAAAAGATTTCTGGACTGGTATTTAAAAGCATGCAAATAATATATATATGTGCGTGGACCCACGCGTATATTTGCGTGTCAATCAGTTTAGTGCCATACGTGATACACGCTTTGGGCGATCATGTCTCGTAAGAGATATGACTGACTGAGCAGAAGATTATCCCGCAGTAGGTTGCCGTTGCTTTCTGCAGTAGACTGGTTGCCGACCTAGGCTATAGAACCCAATCTGTCCTATTATTTTACCCATAACTGGATGGAAGAGACGGATTCATACCTTTCTCAAGTGAATGCAAGGAATTCAACTGGAATTCGAACTCGTTTGCCCGATTTGTTGTTCCGAGTCGATATCCACTGCACCACAACGCACATCCCCATGTTTGCGTGTACGCATCAATAAAATATTTATTCAAACAATTTCACAAGAGTATGATGTTGTCGTTTCATGTAGCTGCCACAATCCTCGAATTCTTGAGTTCAATCCCTGGTTTATATCATTCAGAATTCTACACTGACTCATTGCGGAAATGAATCAGCGTCATGAGGAAGAAAGAACAGTTACGATTTTGTAATTCGTTAAGATGTGACAGGTAAAAGGAACAAGAAATAACATGTCAGCTAAACAAATAAAACAGGGTTTCCCAAACATAACTTATTTTTTAACGCGGTTGGGTGGGTGGTAGAAGATACTGGTGGCCCTAAGAGCAAGAAATTTGATTTCATATTTCATATTCCTTATTTAGTTTTATCAAATTAATTTTCACAAAAGTTTAATGTAAGAATCAATAAAGCACAATGATTCTTACGGAGAGCGAAAGGCGCAAATTTATGCAAATTTACCACTGGCGTATCACATTACATTAATCTTGTAAAATTTCAACGCCAGATGTGAGTAAGCAACAACACTGAGAGTGGGTCCGGTTCCAGCCACCTCGCTTATAAATATTGGAGAGGAACGGGCAGGGATACGTCAGGGTTTTAACACAATGGTCGATAATTCATTATTCAGAATTATTTACCTGTTCCAGAATCTTAACGTCGCTTCATAATCTAATACACACAGGTCGGGTGTGTACTACCACCGAGCTGGGTGTCAAGCCAGAGTGGGGGCCTCGGACAGTACTTTGTGACCCTCATTATCTTATCAACATTTGCTTTTATATACCCACATTTATATACGTTACAAAGCACAACTATTAAAGAATGACGGAGTTTTTTTTTGTTTTTTTTGTTTGTTTGTTTGTTTGTTTAAATCCGTGAATTTGTTTTGCTCAGGCCAAGTCTCGTTAAAAAAAAGCACGATATAAAATTCACTATTTTTTATCCATAATGTTGAATTTGTCAAAATTACTCAACTTTCTAACAGGAAAAATCTCAAGGTAATGTTAAAAATTTCTGCAAACCATCGCTGATTTATTTAAGATGGAATGATCTATTATGACGTGTCTCTAATTGTTGTTATTTACCTCCTCCCTACTAAAGAGCCGATGCCCGTAGAGGATGCGACACAAAGTATATTTAATTTATTTTTAAATTAATAAAAAGCAATCTTATTGAATAATTTAAGAAGACACTTAGCACAATATCAACATTTGAGAGGCCATGGAGCATTAGGATGATTGTTTTTAAATTATAATCTTTCACTGAAATCCTGCACGTACATAGAAAAACTCTAAATTTGGCAGGGTCAGATATTCTAAAGTAGACTTGAAACCCTCACAAAATTCTTTGGTGAACTTTAGTAGGCATAATAGTTGTTAGAAAAAAATATTATGAAAATTAAAGAGGTCGTATTTTCTACAGACTGACCACAACCTACGGAGATGAGAGTTGTTGATTTTGGAGTCATGCATTTGGGTGAGTAAAATAAATTTTTCTATTAGTTTCATGGTCATTTGAACGAGTGTTCTGTCTTTTTTCAAAGAAATTTCTTCGACTGGACTTTAACTAACTCACCACCCTTACCTTTTTTTTTTAATTGGAGTAGATAGACTAAACTATCGCCCGGTTCACACTCCAACCTCGTCTATTGAACAGGTGTAGAGGCTCATCCCTTGTTCCCTGTTTAGGATGTGGTTTCCGGCTTTCTCTTTTCCAATCTTATCACTTTTCTCTTATATTTTTTTTCAATTTGAGTAGATAGACTAAACTATCGCCCGGTTCACACTCCACCCACATCTATTGAACAGGTGTAGAGGCTCATCCCTTGTTCTCTGTTTAGAATGTGGTTTCCGGCTTTCTCTTTTCCAATCTTTTCATTTTTCTTTTTTTTTTTTCTTATTATTATTTTTATTTATTTATTTTTCTTTTCAGTTGGAGTAGATAGACGAAACTGTCGCCCGGTTCACACTCCACCCTCGTCTATTGAACAGGTGTAGAGGCTCATCACTTGTCTCCCTGTTTAGGACGTGGTTTCTGGCATTCTCTTTTCCAGTCTTTTCACTTTTCTTTTTTTTTTCTTATTTTTAATTTATTTATTTATTTATTCTTATTTATTATTTTTTCTTTTCAATTGGAGTAGATAGACTAACCTATCGCCCGGTTCACAATCCACCCACGTCTATTGAAGAGGTGTAGAGGCTCATCCCTTGTTCTCTGTTTAGGATGTGGTTTCCGGCTTTCTCTTTTCCAATCTTTTCATTTTTCTTTTTTTTTTTTCTTATTATTATTTTTATTCATTTATTTTTCTTTTCAGTTGGAGTAGATAGACGAAACTGTCGCCCGGTTCACACTCCACCCTCGTCTATTGAACAGGTGTAGAGGCTCATCACTTGTCTCCCTGTTTAGGACGTGGTTTCTGGCATTCTCTTTTCCAGTCTTTTCACTTTTCTTTTTTTTTTCTTATTTTTAATTTATTTATTTATTTATTCTTATTTATTATTTTTTCTTTTCAATTGGAGTAGATAGACTAACCTATCGCCCGGTTCACAATCCACCCACGTCTATTGAAGAGGTGTAGAGGCTCATCCCTTGTTCTCTGTTTAGGATGTGGTTTCCGGCTTTCTCTTTTCCAATCTTTTCATTTTTCTTCTTTTTTTTTCTTATTATTATTTTTATTTATTTATTTTTCTTTTCAATTGTAGTAGATAGACTAAACTATCGCCCGGTTCACACCCCAACCTCGTCTATTGAACAGGTGTAGAGGCTCATCCCTTGTTCACTGTTTAGAATGTGGTTTCCGGCTTTCTCTTTTCTAATCTTTTCACTCTTACGTAGCCCCCTGCACATCAGTGGCGTTACCGCCTTGCTCGGGGTGATATGATTTAAAAACAAAAAAAAGGTATAGGATTAAAATAGATATTTGAATTCTACAGTTCTTATTTGGCCTATATACCAAAATTTAAGAAATAATTGATGTATGGAAGTATTTAAAAAACATTTTTAAAAGCACTGAGATTCTCCGACGCTGCACGGCCTTAATTTAGAGACAAAATAGAAAAATTATAAGCCCCCTCCCTAAAATCGGAATGGTAAGGTCTAGCACAAAATAATTTGGCACACATTTCTAACTTATGAAGGGGAATATTTGTACCATTTTCAAGTAATTCGGTGTCGGTGGGTGTAAGGCCCTGGTGAATTGACATGGAATGACCCTATACTGAAAAACAAAGATACAATTTTTGTACTTGTTTGATGTTAACGTCCCCAATATGTAGCTCACATTTTGGGCTGACTCTTTTGCTTATAAATTCTTATAAATTCATATTTATTTCTTATAAATTCATATTTGCTTATGAATTCTTATTTTCTTACATTAATATCATGTTGTTACAAAAATAATGGCTGATTTCAGAAACATCATTTTGTTCTTGAAAAATGAACTGTAAAAATGTTAAAATTAGTCAAACTAAAAGCTATGAGCATTTCTGCACTTCTGCCATCGATCGACGAGATTATCTATTCCTTGCTGATAAAAAGTTATTAACTGTGATGCAACGAAATCTTTGAAAGCTGATTCAACCTCTGGTCTGGACTAGAAAGTTTTACCATTTAAAAGTGCTTATGTACTTAAAAATGATAATCAGTGAGTGAAAGATCAGAAGAATATAAGTGATGTGATAAAATCTTGTATCCTAAGTTTGTGAGTTTTTACAACGTCATTCTTGCAATATCGTGAAGCAGAATTGAACAACGTTGATTCACCAATGCACGTTTCATTTTTTGCAGGCGTGCATACATTCCAGCAAGTTGATTACAGTAAAGTTCTGCATTAATGATCTGATTGGCTTCCTGAAAGCTGTAGTACAGCGGTCGGCAACCCCCGACCTGCGGGCAACATTCGGCCCTCGAGTGAATCTTGTCCGGCCCGCTACCTTCCTCTGGACACGATATAAATATGGATAAACCAAACCCAAGTGACAGTTGATAGTCTGAATATATTGTGTCGAAATTTTTTAAAAAATGATTTCTTTTTACCTGGAGAAAGTGTTTTACTTTTATTTTTTATTCGTAGGGATCGCCAAAATTAGCTTACGGCCTCACTTTCACTTTTTCTGTGAAATTGTTTTCGTGAGCGGGCACTGTTAAATAGTGTTTTCAACCAATTTTAATAGAATATTTTGAGTATTGATTTATGAAACATTTATTTTGAAAATGTAAATATTTTGTAACAAGATGCAGCTATACAACAGTTGGCTCGTTTCGGAGACGCTGAAAGATCAGATGCTAACCGACGACAAGAACAAGTGATTCTGGCAAAACTTTGTCTCGGGAATGTAACGCTGAAACTTGTTTGTCATTGAAAAACACGTTAAATCGCGATTACCACTCCCTAAACCCATGAGAGCTATAGCGACATCGCATATATTGCGGCCGTAGTTAAGAACGCATTCCAAAAGCTGAGCAGAGTATTAAGAGATAGGAAAATTTCGCTAGAAACAAAGAATTGTGGATTGCTATGTGATGTCTATTCTTAAATATGGCAGTAAATCCTCTACAATATCATCAAAGATGAAAGAAAAATTTGAAGCAACTGAAATGTGATTCTACAGAAGGATGCTGTGAATATCATAGAATGTAAAGTTTTGGAAAGGATGGAAACGCAAAGGAAATTAATACTGAACATCAGGAAGAGACAGCTGAAGTTCTTGGGACATGTGATGAGAAAAGAAAGCTTGGAGAATCTGATACTCACAGGTCAGATAGAAGGAAAGAGAGACAGGGGAAAGCAGAGGATAACATATTTGAAGGACCTGAGCAGGTGGGCGGCAGAGCGGGGTTTGGGTGGGGTAACAGGAAAAAGCGTGCTAAGAGCTACCAGGGTTAGGGAGACGTAGAGAACTATGATCGCCTACGTCCTGGCACATAGAAGAAGAAGAAGTAGCAGTGGTGTATCTTCAGGAACATAGCCTAATGGAATCTATACACCCCAGATTAATTTGAATTCAGAGTTTTCTTTCTCCTAGACTGGTTGCTAATCAAGGATATAGGGGCCAATCTGTCCTGCTGTTTACCCCATAACTTTGGAGAAAAGAGATGGGCATATCTTTCATCAGGGTATTTACTCATAAGTGAATATAACTCAGCTGAAGTACGAACACGGTTCTCAGATTTCTCATTCCGAGCCTCTAACTATTAAGCTACTTCTCTTCTTTATGTGCTATGTCTCTTCAGGACGTAGACAATCATGGACTTCCAATTGCCCCTGTCGCAGGTCACGCTTAATCTTTTTCCTCTTGGTATCTATCCCAAACCCCGCTCTGCCACCCATTTGCTCAAGCCTATCAAATATATCTCGTGCGGCTCTTTCTTGTCTCTCTATACCTCTATCAGTCCTGGGAGTATAAGATTTTCTAAACCCTCCTTCCTCATTACGTGTTCCAGGAACCTCAGCTGTCTATTCCTGATTTTAAGTATGAGTTTTCGTCTCGTTTGCATCTTCCCCATCACCTCATTGTTGCACACGTGCTCCGTCCATGAAATCCTCAGAATCCTTCGGTAAAACCATATTTCTGCTGCCTCGAGCCTCTCCTTCATCCTTAAAGAGATCGTCCGATATTCGCTGTCATACAGAGGGACAGATATCACATAGCCACCCAGCACTCTTTTCTTTGTATCCAATGAACTTTTCCTGTCTCTCGATCCTCTGGTTAGCTTTTGAAATGAACCCTTCATGCTTCTAAATAATAATAAACAAACAAACCGGTGAAATTATATCTGTACTGATTTTTTTTAACTTGCAGATAACCCCTTCCAAACTAGTCCTGTTTTCAACTAGTTAGGTAATTTTGCTAAGTTTACTTATTTAATTTGAGATATCCACAAGTTAAAGTCACGTGTTTTGCCAAAAGGTCCGAAATTGTAAATCTGATTTTTATATTTCTTATGCACCAATTAAACGTACAGCTATCCTACCGGAAGTTCAGGATTTTATTGCTATTTAATTTGTCGGAAACAGAAAAGCGCAGGTGAATGACGGGATAAAAAGTGGTCTTTATTCTAACCGTCAAGCCCTGTCGTAACCATATAAACGAGCGACTCACTTTTTGACAGGTTTTTATTTTATCCACACAGACCAAACGTCTCTACTATATTGACAAACAAGAGAGAAGGACCGAAGTGTGGCTAAGTCGAGAATACGACAGGGGACTAATGACAGATTTAGGAAACTCGAATGAGAATATAAAAGTAAATATGAAAATCAGATGAAAGAGTGACACGAGAAGCGACACAGAAACAGTTTTTCCGTTGCACAAATAAATGAAAATGTCGAAGAAAGAAAGGCTATAATGACAGATAAGAGACTATAAAAAAGCAGTATAAGAGACAGGAAAGAGGAAAAGAATGAATATAAGAACGATAGAAAGAACGATAAGTATAGTGAGAGAAAAGAGATCGAGACAACAAAACTGAAAATACATATATAGAAAGAGAGAAAAGAGACCGAGACAAATAAAACGAAAATAATGGAGTGAGAGAGAGAGAGAGAGAGAGAGAGAGAGAGAGAGAGAGAGAAAATTGTGAGAGTATTTGAAAAAAAATGAAAAATACATGAACGGACGAAAATAACACAAGAAAGAACGAAAGGAAGAAAGAAGAGTTTGAAAGAGTGAAAAGAAAAATTAAGAAAAGCAGTAAAAAATAATATGAGAAAAAAGAAAGAAAGAAAGAAAGAATATGTGAAAGAAATACAAAAATATAAGAAAGAAAAAGAAAGAATTGAGAAGAAAGATACAGTGAAATGATGAGATGTGAAAAATAAAAAACAAAAAAAGAATGAAAAAAGAGAAAGAAAAATATGAAAGATGAGCTGTAAACGTGAAGAGCGTAAGAAAAAAGAAAGAAAGAAAAGAGAGAAAGGAGATACTGTGAAGGATGAAATTTAAAAAGAAAAATGTAAGATGAATGAAATAAAGAAATAAAGAATGCAGGCAAGAAATAAAGAAAGAAGGAGAAAAAGAAAATAAAAATACTGTGAAAAGTGAAAAGCGTAAGAACAAAGAGAATGAAAGAAGAAAGAAAGAAAGAAAGAAAGAAAGAAAAAGAAAAAGAGAAAAAACAGAGTAGAATAAAGATATTGTGAAAGATGAAATGTAAAAATGAAAAACATAAAAAAGAAAGAAGAACGATAAATAAAGAATGCAAGAAAGAATGGAAGAAAAAGGAGGGAAAGTGAGAGAAAAATGAAAGACGTAAGAGAAAAATTAAATAAAAGAGAGAGATAAAGAAAAATACTGTTAATGATGAGATGTAAAAGTGAAAAGCGTAAGAAAGGAGAGGACAAAAGAAAGAAAAAAATAAAAAAAGAAGAGAAAAAGAGAGAGAACGAAAAGAAGATATTGTGAACGATGAAATGTAAAAATGAAAAGCGTAAAAAAATGAAGAAAGAAAGAAGGATGAGAAAGAAAGAAGGAACTAAGAAGGAAAGATACTGTGAATGATGAGACAAAAGTGAAAGAAGAAAAAGGAAGAAAGAATGAAAGAAAAGAGAGAAAGAAAACGGAAGAAAGAATTTGTGAAGAATGAAATACAAAAATGAAAAACGTAAGAAAGAAAGAAAGAAGTGAAAGTGAAAGTGAAAGTGAAAGTGAAACTAACAGAAGTGTAAAAAACTAATTCTAAAGAAACAATATAAACTTAAAGAGAGATGAAAATGAAATAAATGAAATATGAAAGAACAAACATGGTCTATATTTTTAAAACATTACGGACAATGTAATGATGACCTCTTGTGCAAGTTAAACTTAATTAAGGGAAATACAGTGGAATGCATTAAAGCAAATCAATAAATAAAAATGTAGGGAGATCAAGGGACAGATAGAGAGAGAATAAAAAGAGTCGAGAATATGAAGAACGTATTGAAAGAAGCGGACCGATCGAAGAGCTAAAAACATCGACAACAAACAAAAAGCACAACTAAAACCAAAAAATGAATAAATAAATGAAAAAGTCGAACTGGTCGTCTACTTCGCGTATCCGATTCCTCCTGAATCCCTTCGGTCTGCCATTTTGTAACAAATTCGAAGAGTTATAATAAATTTATATCCGTTTGCTGTGTCTCTACTTCTTTAATTTTCGTCCAGTTCATTTACGATTTCATTGGATGGATAGGCGGCATCATTAATTAGGTATATGAACGCAATAACGGGCGAGCTGTCATGCGCAGTGTCGAGCGCTGCATTTCGGCGGGAAACAGAATAGGTTATGACACATTGATGGCAGATGGCTGCCGTCTGCCATCAATACGAGTAAATGTGCAGTATAAACAGAGAGCGAGCAGAAGAGGAAATATGTATGGAGAAAGAAATAAATGAAGAAATATACAGAGAAGGATGTGAAAGAGAAAAAAGAAAGAAAAAAGATTCTATAATGGAAAGAAAAAAGGAAGGAGAGAATGAAATAAATAATGAAACAGAGAGAGAGAGAGAATGAATTATAGAGCAAAAGTATAAATTTTGTAAGTGAAAAAGAAAGAAACAATTATTGGTAAGAGGGAAAGATAGAAAATTGGGAGAGAAAGATGTGGAAATCCAAAGAAAAGATAGAAAAAGATTTGTAATAGGAAGAAAGAGACTGTGATGGATGGTAGGTGAAAAAGAAAAGCGTAAAGAGAAATACAAAACATCTGGAATATAAAATATAAATAAAGAAATAAATAAAAACAATTCTGTAATTTAAAGAAAGATGGAAGATGAGAATGAAATAAAGAATGAAAAAATAGAAGAAGGAATCAAAAACAAAAGAAAAATATTTGTGTGAAAAAGAAGAAAGAAATTTTCTTATTGGAAAGAGGGGAAAGAAAGACTAGAAAAGAAATATCTAGAAAAGAAAAAAGATAGAAAAAGATCTCTAATAGAACGAAATCTCTGATAGAAAAAAAGTAAGTAGTAGAAAATAAAATAAAAAGTTTTGTAATAAAAAAAAAATGAAGAACAAAGGAAGTTTTGAAATGGAAAAAGGAAAGAGAGAACGTCTATTAAAGAAAAAAAGATCTAAAAAGAATGAAAAAAAGAAATAATAACTTGTGAAAGAAAGTAAGAAAGAAAAAGAAGTAGGTGAGGACAAAAGACAACAAATTGCAATGGAAAAGAAAGAAGTAACGAAGGCAAAAGAGTAAAGAAAGTTAAATGAATTTAATAAAGAAAATAAGATGTGTTAAGAGCAAATCAGTTACGAAGGTCTGAAACCGTAACAAACGACAACAAAAGACATTGCTAAGATTTTATTGGAACGTGCCATAGACATTTCATGCCACAAATCATTGAAATCCAATCGCTATAATAAATATAATAATCCAACTTGATTACACGCCAATATAATAATAATAATAATAATAATAATAATAATAATAATAATACCCCATAAATAACAAATTATTCCATTTTGATCGCGTGAAACGACGCTACTTGGTTTCAGTGAGAAAATGAAACAAAGAAAGATAAATTGAAGTGGAGAAAGAAAATCAGATTAAGCTGATGAGAACAGATACTACACTTTTGATGTACTTCACTTCCTCACAAGGTCAGATTTTAACGTGGGGAACCTGAGCGCGTACGTTCAGGCCACCAGTCAAAGATTACCCAGCCCCCGCCTATGCGGTAACTGGGTACAAAGCTGATCTTAGCTGGTCATTGCTTGTCAAAGCTGGTCAAAAGCTAGTATTAGCTTGTCATTGCTTCTAAACCCGACCGGCGGACAGGTAGTGAGTATATGAGAACAGATACTACACTTGATATTTACCCTACTCCTCCAGTAGAGTGAGTTGTGACACAAGGTCAGTTTTTAACGTGGGAAACCTGAGCGCATACGCTCAGGCCATTGGTCAAAGATTACCCAACCCCGCTTATGCGGTAACTGGGTACAAAGCTTGTCAAAGCTGTTCAAAATCTAGTCTTAGCTGTTCAAAATCTAGTCTTAGCTGGTTACTATTTCCCGGCCGGCAAACAGGAAGTGAGTACCTGAGAACAGATACTACACTTTGATCTTGGCCAAAAACTTGAGAAGAGATTGTATGTATATTTACCTTACTTCCCCACTGGAGCGAGATGTGACACAAGATCTTTTTTAACGTGGGGAGCCTGACAGCGTACAGACGAGTGAAGGAACAAAAATTCTCTAGTCCCCTCAACCACCGGTTGAGCTGGCGCCCCTCTTTTCTTTTTTTACTGCAATGAGGAAGGTTGATGTTTACCAAGACTGGGCACCTCTCAATAACACAACTGAGAGATGAATTGTAGTTCATCATCTCGTGGGCAAATACTACACCTTGATCCCAAGCGAAAGGACAAGAAGCGAAGGCGATAAAACCGTCTTAAGAACGTCTCTCTTAATAATAATCTAAAAATAATTCCGTAGACAATGTTATTTTATTCATGGTGACTTCATTTGTGGCGATAGACTTAGCCAGTTCCTGTCGTTCGATACTATTCGCTTGAAAAATGTCACTTTTATCGTCGTCACCTTCGCTTCTCGGCCATTTTGGCTAAGATCAAAGTGTAATATCTGTTCTTATCAACTTAATCTGATTCTCTCCCCCTCTCTCTCTCTCTCTCTCTCTCTTTCTTTCTTTCATTCTTCCTTTCTTTCGTTCTTTCCCCCGCAAATAATACTATTAATAATTATGAATTACGCCTCTTTGATTTCATCTTCCTGCATTTTCAATATTTTTTAATTTTAAAATTTTAATTTTATAATTGTACTTTTTCTCTTCATCTAGTCTTTGTCTATTTGAATTTTGCTCTTGTTATTAAAAAGCAGTAACCTAACTTTATAAGATTTATTTCTTATGAACATTGAATGAACTTAAATTCAAATTTCTTTAACGGTGAAGTTGAAAAATGCACCTGATGATTGCATAGCACAAGAAACTTCGAGTTGTGTCATCGACATAGCACAATATGTATAATTATTGATATATATATATATATATATATATATATATGTGTGTGTGTGTGTGTGTGTGTGTGTGTGTGTGTGTCTCTCTCTCTCTCTCTCTCTCTCTCTCTCTCTTCACTTTTATATTTCTTTTTTTACTGAAACTAGTTGGGTCTTTTCCCTCTTTCAACGCAATCAAAACGTAATAGTCCATTATTTATGAGCGTGACGGATGGCGTGACTTTCATGCTTACTAACAAAGAGACGGACAATAATAATAATAATAATAATAATCCTCTCTATAATAATGAAGACTATTATATATATCCTGCCATGCTCAAGGGAGATAACCTGTGAAGAAATAGTTAATATGCCTCTCAAATATTTTACTGTCATTTTTACGCAAGGGTACGCTTGTAATAATAATAATAGCCTTAGGTCTTTAATTATTATCTGGTGTGTAATTAAAAAATAAATTCAGGCCAAAAAGATTTTAATTATAATGATAATAATAATCAATACTGGGCGGTGGTCTACGGTCAGAGAAGTAGAAAAAACAGTACCACAATAGGCGCCTATCCACCTCTGCTCGTAATCAGTGTAAGAGAATCCTGAATAACGCCAAGCTGTTATTTGTTGAGAGAATGAAGCAGCGCATAGCTGACCGCAAGTTCGGCTCCAAGGACTATTGGCGGCTGGGCAAACGTGTGCTGAACAACAGTAAATCCTCAGTCCTCCCTTAATTAATAAATTCGATGTCCTCCCGGCACCTGTGGACAAGGCCAAGTGCTTTGATTTTCATCAAACTCCACATTTGACTCGTTAGGAGTACCATCATCCGACTTCCCTCTTAGAACCGAGGCTCAACTGAAAGATGTTTGCATAACACTGTCTATAGTATCTAAGATAATATTAAAACTTGATCCCCATAAGGCGAGAGGAGGGAATGGAATCCCGTCATTGTCCTGAAGAAATGTGCACCTGAACTAAACTCTATAATTATTGCCTTTCTTCTTCCTGATTTCCTGCCTGCTAGAAGCCCTCTTCTGTGGTTCCTGTATTTAAGAACTCGGGGGGACCCTCTGACCCATCCAATTATCACACTATCCGCCTCCTCCCAATTTTCGCAAAAGTATTCGAGGCTATGATCAATGCTGAGATAGTTCAACATCTTACTGCTCATAAACTGTCCTCAGACAGTATTGATTCCGTTTTGTCAGGTCTACTGCCGATACACTAACGACCATCACGGAGTACATATACCAGGCCCTCGATAAGTCCGGCGAGGCTCGTGCTGTTGCCCTTGATATCTCCCAGGCTTTTGATAGGGTTTGACACGCAGGCCTGCTGCGCAAGCTTCCGGGCTATGGTATCACTAGACGCTTGCTTGATCGGATTCAATCATTCCTATCTAACCGCATAATGAATGTAGTCTTGAATGGGTATGCCTCCACATCCTACTGCACGAACGCTGATGTTCTCCAGGGATTTATCCTAGACCTAACGTTCTTTTTAATCTTCATAAATGATCTCCCATACGTGATCAAATCCGAAGTAGGCATCTATGCAGATGACACCACCATCTAATCCCGTATCAGTAAGACATCTGGCGAGGCGGACAAACATAACCTCGCTGCTGATCGCGAGTAAGACCTCCACTCAGTGGTAAGTAGCTCGTAAATTTCAATGCCTCTATAACAAAACTCCTATATGTCAACCATCACAGACAATCTCTCCTGCCACCCATAAGCATGGACCAAGCAAGTTTCCCTGAAATCAATACACTGCGGCTCCTCGGCCTTACCCTTTCTTCCGACCTCAAGTGGAATCATTACATTGAATTAATAGCTAAATCCACTGCTAGGAAGGTTGGGTCATTGTGTCGGGACAAGAAGTTTTTCTCTACCTTCGTAAATATCTTCACTCCTGTGTTCATATCCTTCTCTTGCCCTTTCTCTTTCACCCGCTGTAGCTGGTTCGTCTTTGTCTTCACTCTTTTCCTGTCTAAAACTTTAACTCTCTTATGTAGCTCCATGCACATCAGTGGCGGTACCACCTTCCTGTTCAAAATCTAGTCTTAGCTGTTCAAAATCCCGTCTTTGACACTTGAGAGTTTTCCCTTTAGTTTAACAGAATTTTAAGAGAAAAACTATACAAACATAACAAACCAATGGATTCGTGCATAGCCTCTACACTAGTGAATTTCAGCCAGTGTAGATCGAAAGTTTTCAGCCGGTGTAGATCGAAAGTTTTTAAAGTTCATTAATTTAATTATTTTCGAAAGATGTCTAAAGCAGAATAAGTGTATACATCAAAATTTAAACCCCTTCAACTTGATCATACGAATTGTAACAAATACGTAATATATAAGATAATATAAAAACAAGATTTTCTAGAATAAACAATATTAAAAACAAAAATCGATCCTGGCTAGAATCCTTAGAAAATTTTAGAGTATGTCTATCCGAAATTCGACCTTGCAAAGATGGTATTCTAAAAACACGATCACTCTTTTTTTGATCATCTTAACTCAACTGTGCTACCCTGAGATAAAAAAAATTAAAACATTGTTCTAAACCATGGCTTCTCAACCTGGGCGATATCGGCCAACGGGAGGCGATTTCAACCTTCAATGCTAGAAAATCTCATCGAAGATGAAGGAAATACTTGAAGCAACCGAAATTTGGTTCTACAGAAGGATGCTGAGGATATCCAAGGACAGAACATGTGAACAACGACGAAGTTTTAAAGAGGATGCAAACGAAAAGAAAACTTATACATAACATCAGGAAAAGACAGCTAAACATTTTTGGGACATGTAATGAGATAGGAGGGATTGGAGAATCTGATACTCACGGGACGGATAGAGGGGAAGAGAGACAAGGGAAAGCAAACCCACGGCATACTTGATGAACTTAAGCAGATGGATGATGGAGCGGGAACTGAGTGAGATAACAGTCAGACAGTCAGTCAGTTAAGTGCCATACGTGATACACGCTTCGAAAGAGACATGATTGACTGGGCAGAAGATTATCCCGCAGTAGGTTAACATTATTTTCTGCGGTAGACTGGTTGCCAGCCAAGGCTATGGAACCCACTCTGTCCTGTTATTTAATCCATAACTGGTGGGAAGAAACGGATATCCTTTCCTAAGGATATTTGTTCATAAGTGAATGCAAGGAATTCAACTGAAATTCGAACTCGGCTCCCCGATTTCTCGTTCCGAGCCGATATCCACTGCACCACATAACAGTAGAAGGGGTATTAAGAGCGACAAGCGATAGGAAGATGTGGAAAGCCATAATCGCCTACGTCATAAAAGAAGAAGAAGAAGAAGGGAAAACAAAGAACAACAAAAATATTCGCTAATTTTTTTTTAGTTTCTAGTTGAGTATATAGTGTATAATTTTATAACTGTGAACAATAATCATTTAATTTTATTTTTGTCAACACTTGCAGCGTTCAGCCTAATCAAAAAACTAACTTTGACCATGATACTAACTTGCGCGTAGTGATTTACTAAGCATAGCTTAGATGTGGCACAAGAACGAAAGTATAAGGCACACCGTGAAGATCGTACACACTATTCAATCCTAACTGATCGAACGGGACACGCTTGTTAACCATTACACCACGTCGAAGTATAAAACTAAATTATATTTATAGCTTTCAATGGTCAAGTCTGCCTTCGTTTTTTTTTTTAATACGGCAGTAGCGCCGACAGCCACCGCACGTCAGAGTTCTTTTATAATTCTTACTACATCATTAGGTCAGTTAACGAACCAGTAATGAACTTTTACCAAACAATTTTGGGATGCGTTTGAATATTTACTGTGCAAACCTGTTTACAAACCAGTGACAATTTTGTTACAAATATTCATTATACAGGTGGAAGGTGGAAAATTTTATCTATATGAAAGTGATTCTCTATGAATTCATTGTCTTTTATTTTCTTATTACAAATGGTCGCTATATAAAGGTCAAATCATTATTAGCACCCAAAAGCGTGTACTTGGTTGCATAATTTGTTATGTAGTGTGTTCATTGAGTCATATAATGCAACCTATAATGAGCGACTGAATCCTTTGATCGCGCTAACCATGTTCCTCTTTGGTCACTCAACACTTCTAAATATATTAATGCTCGAATAGATTTTGTCCAAAGTGTTCATCAGAGAAGCCAGGAGCAGACTTAACCTGAGAGACTCCTAGCCGCCGAGTGCAGAACCACGTGATCGGCCTAGCTGAACCTTGAACGCCTGCGCGAGAAAGAACCGTATGACATGTATAAACAAGAAAAGAGGTGAACAAAAAGGCCTCTTTCAGGCATATCGAGCATGAAGTCAACGTTCGGATAAAGCCCTCGAGCTGGAAACACACACACACAGTCGCGCGCGCGCACACACACACACACACACACACACACACACACACACACACAGAGTCTCTCTCTTTCTCCCCCTCACACAATTTGATGGACATTATTTCGCATTCACGAGTGATAGTTTTTTCGTTAACAAAACCAAACTCTGGAAAGTTAGATACATTTTCTCTACACCTTACTTTTCTACTAACTTAAAAAATGTCAGTCGGTAGTCATCTTCTCATATTTTACTACCGACGAACATTTTCAAATTGTCTATGTTTACTTGCCAAAGCAATCGGCTACATTTGCTGAGAGGAGAGTAAGTTTCAGTGGAACTTGTTGGAGAAGCAAGAATGAAACTTTTGTCTATATTTCTGATGTGAGGTACTGTAATTATTTACATTATTTACATTGTTTGAAATGCTGCCTTAATTTTTGTTGCCATATTTGCGATGTTGTACGTTCCGACCTTCTTCAGAAGACTGGAATTTCAAACTGAACTCTTTACTTCATTCACTGGGGAAGATTATTCTAGTTCCATGAAGCATGCTTCTTCCAGATGTCTCAGTATCAGTTATCTCTCTTTAACTTAACTTTGTAAGTTTTTTTTTTTTTTTGTAGCCAGACAACTCCTGTAAAATCACTGGAACCAACCAACGTCTTTATCCACTGGGCCATGTGTTCTTGAGGACAATACTTTTGATTTAAAAGTAAAAGTCCTTAACTCTTCACAAAAAAAGGTGCAAACGAATCAGATAGAAAATCTGTCTCCTATCATTATTTTCAATGTTAAAATGGACATGTTTTTTTTCTATTATCGAATTCCAGCTGAATTCCTTGCATTCACTTACGCGCAAATACCCTTGGGAAAGATATTAATCCGTCTCTTCCCTCCAGTTATGGGTTAAATAACAGGACAGATTGGGTTCTATAGCCCTGGCTGGCAACCAGTCTACCGCAGAAAGCAATGGCAACCTTCTGCGGGATAATCTTCTGCCAGTCAGTCATGTCTCTTTCGAGACATGATCGCCCAAGTGTGTATCACGTATGGCACTTAACTGACCGACTACATGAACGGTCATGCGCTGCGGTGCAATGAATATCAGCACGGAATGAAAAACCGGAGAGCCGAGTTCGAATTTCAGTTTAATTAACTCACACGCAAATATCCTTGGGAAACGTACGAATTCATCTCTTCTCCCTCCAGCTATAGGTTGAATAGCAAGACGAATTCTATAGCCTTGGTTGGCACCCAGTCTACCGCAGAAAGAAATGGCAACCTACTGCTGGAAAATCTTCTGCCTAGCCAATCATGGATCGAAAGAGACATGATCGCTCAATTGTGTATCACGTATATCACTTGAATGTGATTTATAAAGCGAAAAGAAACGAAAAGAGACGTAATATTTTAAACATTAAAATGACCAGGAAAAATAGTGACTACAAAGAAAACATATTTTTAAAAAATCGCAAATAAATAGCAAGAACACTCTCAGCATCCTCTCAATATAAGCAGGAAGGACACTGTTCCCCCATCACTCAAAAGCAGGCCCTAAACCTGTACCAATCCTGATTAAAAGAGGCTCGAGTGACTCCTAGTTCTAAAGATCACTTTTGATCACAAAAGGAAAGAGTATACTCTTGCCGTCGCAAAAGATGCTGAACAAATAACCGATTCCTTATATCGTCCCAGAAAATATCCAATGCCAGCCAAGGCTATGGAACCCACTCTGGAACTGGAACTCCCAAAGTTATGCCCTGTCATTACATGATTCAAATCAGACCAGAAATAGAGTATTTCTGTCATATCTGGGCCGTATGAATAGTGAATTATTCTCCACCTTGCAACATTTATTCCACAGAATAAAAATCACCATCCTTTCATTAGTATGGCTAGTGTAAAACGAGTTACATTCCTTACTCTCACCAGTTCGGACCCTCGCAGCTAGGACCCGACATGTGTTTACGGTGGTAAACATCTTTATTCCACTTGTGTAACTTTGCTCAGAAAGCTTCTTTTCCAGAACGAATACTTTGTGAAACTCCCGAGGAAATGCTTCCCTAATCACTATAATGATAGTCTCTTTAACTCCACGGTCAACCGATACCAACTCGCCTTCATAATAGTCATACTTCTCTCTTTCCCTTTCTTTACAATCTTCCTCAGTAACCTTCTCTTGAATAGCCCTTGGGACTTATATTGGATTAACTCTAATTTTTTTACAATGACGTTCACCTTGTATAAGGCCCAAGAGCCACTTGTGGTAGGTGTTACAGAGTAAGAGAAATAGTTTATGGAGATGTAGCTTACATCTTACTAATGAGATACGAATGGAATGAGATTGATATGCTACAATATACGTAGCATGACGGGTATTAGCCGTGAAGGTTAGAACTGGTGGAACTAAGGACTGTAGAAATAGCATTAGAGCAGTGAGAGGCTTGCAAAGTAATTAGCTCCCGAGAGAATGCTTCTCTGACAACTACAATCTTGGTCTCTTTAAGTCCAGTTTCAACCATTATTTATCCTACTCATCCTCATAATGCTCTTACTTTTCTTCCTTCTTCCTTAAAATCTCACTCACCTTGAGTGGCTCTTGGGCCTTGCATGGATTGAATTATCGTTAGATAAAAATGATTTATGAGATTAGCCAACTAAGGCGAAAATGGAAATCTGTATTCCACTGCAGAAGGTATGAATGATCTGCGAAAGGTCAAATGTCACTGCTTCGCAGAAGATTAAAACTAACATCCTCCCAATCTCTTTCTTGGACATTGACAGCGGGTGTGTCAATAAGAAAACAGTGACTGTTAATATCTCACCTTTGCTGTCACCGAAAAGGAATTACTCTTATAAGACTTCTTTTGTTTTTACGAATGGTGGTACGTGTGGGTGTTACAAGGGAAGAGATGCTGGATACGAAGTGTAAAATGGCTTTTGTTGCCCGTTTTGGAGCAGTGGTGTTTGTTTTAAAGAAATAAAGGGAAAAGAAAAAAGAATAAAGACGAAGAACTGAAAGAAAGAAAAAAGCTGAACACCCGACACACACATACGCACAGAAATGACAGACACAAGAATAGGGCTTGACTCTTAAAGTAACTCACTTTAAAATAGAGCCGAGTATTTTTCTGTTAAATATTTGGACGTATTCTTCTGTTTACTACAACGTCCGCGCGAAGTTAATACAGACTTTCTAGCCGATGTGAAGGTAGTGTAAGGGTTTGGAATTCGATGAATATGATGCACATCCTCATAATTACTAACCGTTGAAGAGAAAGAAAATTCGGTACCAAATAAGAGCAATAAAAAAGCAAAGCAAAGTATTAAGATACTGAAAATCACTTTAGCAAGAAAAAAAAAAGGATGCTGAAATGCTATGAACTATATCATCTTCACACAATTTCCTCACAAATGAAGACGCGTGAAGCGAAAAAACGTATTTATACAAATGAACGCTAAGAATATGTAAACGATAAGGAAATCTTCGGGAAAATAGAATAACAAGGAAATGTATACTTACAATCAGACTGAAACAGCTAAAATTTCTATGACATATGAAGAAGAAAGAGAGATGATAGAATTTAACATTTACAGGATATATTATGGTCACATCACGTTGAAACACTGACTCCAGACGAGGATATATCGAAGCAGACAACCCCGGGATCTACGGGGAATTTTTGCCACAACGTAAATGCTCGGAAATGCCCAACGTAAAAATAGGCTATGTGACATATCCCGCCTCGAGTAAATGCCGAAACACCGGTTCCCGTACGATCACCGAAGTTAAGCAACGTCGGACCTAGTCAGTACCTAGATGGGTGACCGATTGCAAATACCAGGCGATTTAATCTTGGATGTATAGATGATGTACAGTGTAATGCATAATGGCTCTGAATTGTTAATTGGAAAGCCATGTTTCAATTCCTGTTGGGTACGTTATATTCAGTTACACGGAAATACCTGTGGAAAAGGTTAGAATCCACCATTTCTCCCCACTCATCGACTATGAGTTAATTAGTTTGACTTACATCACTGTTATCTAAAATAAAATCTTACAATCTAAAACTATTATCTGTTAATAAGCCATAAAAAATGACTCAATCAATCAACAGGGCATATTAAAAGAAAGCCAAAGAGCAACAGCTTTTATTTATTTAGAACAAGAAGCCGTGGAGAGTCATGATCGTCTATCTGCCGAAACAATTTAGAAGAGTCTTCATTTACTTCAAACTGATGAAATTTCAAGTATAAAGCCGCCAGTGTGGATCGAACGCATTACGCTAGTATTTGCTTCTGAGAGTAATTTGCTAACGATTTCTACTCAACGGACGTTAAAAAAAAAAAGCCCTCCCCACTTGCTAAAAAAGAAGGAAATCATGGCAAGGAAGGGGTTTACTATCTACTTCCCTTTTGGCCTATGTTTATTTACATAAAGCAACTGCAAAATAAATAAATAAAATATATTATGTTCTTTTTGAAAAGAAATTTGCCTCAAGAATTGCAATTAGTCAAGGAAGCTTGCTCATTGCACCTGTTAATCCACAATCGGATTGGAAATACCCCGTCGACATCCTGGAAAAAAAATTCTTTTTTTACACTTCAGTTGTCACTGATTTGTTTTACATTACATTACCGTACTAGCCCGGCATTGCGTCTGAGGCAACTAGCAAGAGTCAGAAAAACGTGTTAACTCAAGCTGGGATCCTTTTCTTTGTTTGGTCAAAACAAAAGTTTAGCAATATCAAATTTAACCTGGACCAGCGGAAGGGATTGTAAGTTGGAAAATTGTGTCGCCACTTTTTAATTTTTTTATTGCATCTTATTAAAAAATAGATGTGCGTTGTTGTGCAATGGATATCGACTCTGAATGAGTAATTTGAGTTCTGAGTTCGATATTACTGTCAGGTTCATTAGATTCACTTACGCTCAAATATCCTTAGGCAAGACACGAATCCGTCTTGTCCTTCAAGCTATAGGGCTTCATAGCAGAACATAGTGGGTCCTATAACCTTGGTTAGCAACCAGTTCACCGGCAACCTACTGAAGAAATATTTTCTGCCTTGTCAAATCAAAAGAGACATGATCGCCCAAACGTTTGGCACTGAATTAGACTGGATTATTACTTTGAAAACTAACATTTGAGATCTTGTTTTCGTATTCTTTTATGACAAAGGGATACGCTTTTCAAAGCCTCTCGATCAGAAGCCTTGCTGCCAAATGTCAATAGAATAAGGTGATAATAGCCATTTTCATACAATAAATATCTGGTATTCATTGACAAACCAGCATTAGACTTCGACGTGGGCTAATGGTTAGTTAGCTTGTTTCGCGAGATTAGTCATGACTGAATCTTGAGTCCGATTTTTACTAGGTGCTCGATACTTTGGGCCTTGTGCCACATATAAGCTACGCTTAGAAAATCACCATATCCACTTGGCTTTAGTTTGAACTGACACCTTCTTTAAACACTAAACATGTTCAACCAACTAAACAGTATTATTACCGGTTGAAATTAAATCTTTTCTTATTCTTTAGCGGACTATCAATTCCTTCTGGGTCATTGAATGCCGACATTTAATTTTATCGGAGCATTAGTAATTTACCTTACAAAAATGTATTGCTGGTACTTTTTTTAATTTTTTTAAATTTTTTTATTTGTTTATTTTTTACTATGAAAATGTATGCTGATATTTTTATTATAAAAATGAATTTTTATACTTTCATAGTGTTTTGACCCAATTTTGAGGGTTAACTATTTGCCCATAGTTGAAACCCTAACAGGCGCTACCACACCGGGAAAGGGTGGACCTGGGAACAACAACAACAAGTAAGAGGTGGTTTCACGCTCCTCAAAACCTATCAGAGGCCTTGCTGTCGGATATAGTTTATCATCAAACCCAGGACGCAGTGACGGAGGACATTATTGGCTCAATCTCAAAAAATTAATTTATGCTTTTTATAAATTTGAAATTAAAGTTGTTAATAAGTTTTAAAATACTTTTGATATTATAAAGATATATTTTGTGTTAGTGTTGGTTCAATTTTATAAAATAATGCTTTTAACGCTTCGAACCCGAGCGGACGGTGTACCGGTTGCTGTGTGAAATTTTATATACCTGGGTGGCTGGTGTATTACCTGGAATAATGGGTAGCAGAGATAAACGGTAGGTCTCCAGGGTGGGAGACTATACTCATCGAGGGTCAGGGCTAAAACTGTTTTTTTTTTAGGAAAATAGACTTCTCAAGCTTGCTGTTATTGATGGAAGTTTATTTTCTAATCTTTAATGTAGTGTGGAAACCGACATCAACTATGAACACGGTCCTAATATGCTGACAGTGTTTAGAGAATAAAATAATTCCTATAACTCTAGATACATAGATACAAAAATAATTCTTGATAATAGTTAAATGAATAGCCGAAAGCGTATGGACATACAGAACATTCGGTCAATTTCTGCATAGTTTATATCCAAAAAAGAAAAACATTATACGAACACAATAAATTTTAAAATAAAAAAAAATTAACAACAGTATCTTGTCAGTCGCTTTTAACGGAACTTTTCCACAGGGTGCGATGAATAAATTATCGTCTACATTATGCAACAATGAAAATAACACTAACTTCTCATTTTAAGATTTATTTACCAAAATTACATTAATACATTAATATTTAAGAGTAAATTTATTCAATAAAATCGTTTTTTTTTCCCCTGAGTAAACCCACATATATATATAGTAATTTTGTTATTACAATGGTTTATAAAAGCATTATATCACTACACAAAAATTTAATGTTTCGGAACATTATTTTTCTTCTTCAAGTGAATGCATTTATAAACCGCTGTAATAACAAAATATATTGAGCACTTTTTAGAAAGGTAACTGCAACGAAAAGTAGTTTCTTTAATCTATCTGTTCTTTCACTTCTTTGTAATATATATACACTCTTCCCCGGTCATTTGAACAGGAGTGGAGGCTTATCCTTTGTTTCATGTTTCGGATTCGGTTTCGGTTTCTTCTTAAGTATCCTCATTCTTTTTCTCTCCTTCGGTTCACTGTGCAGGACCAGGAAGTTTTTCCCTTCTGAGTCCATCCTGCACATATATAAATCTACCATCCGCCCGTGTATTGAATACTGCTGCCACATCTGGTCGAGTGTCCCCGCTATTCACCTCGGAGAATCTGTAATGTGATCGATACCGACTTGGCAGCTCGGCTGCAGTCGCTCTGTCACCGGCGTGAAGTGGCTTCCCTGTGCCTCTTCTATAAATACTTTCACGGCTTCTGCTCCAATGAACTTAGATCACTGATGCTCCCAGGTATGAATTTACACGAGCTACTAGATTAGCAACTAGGTCCCACCCATTTACAGTGAAACCGATAAAATGTAACCGCAATTTCTACTCTAACAGCTTCTTTTCACACACTTCCCGCTTGTGGAATTTCCTTTCATATACTTGCTTCCCCGACAGCTACAATCTCCAAGAATTTAAATGTAATGTCAATAGACATCTCCTATCTCACTAGCTCGCATTCATTCTCTCAAGCTCTTTTCTCCATCTACTCCATCCCCATTCTCGGTATTCTCATCCATCTATTACCCTTCTCCTGACATTTCCTATAACTAACCCCCTCTTTCTCATAACTTTCCCCTATGTAACCCCCTGCGCAACAGTGGCAGTAGAATGCCCTGCTTGGGATGAAATGATTAAAAAACAGAAGCCCCTGCATTTTAGTGGCATTGCTGAATTACTTAAAATGAAGTGATTAATATATTTAATTAAATAAACGGCAAATTCTGTCTGTCTGTCTGTCTGTCTGTCTGTCTGTCTGTCTGACACTCCTCTAACTCGGGCCACACTTTTTGGGATCAGGATGAACTTAGGATTGAAAATCTGCACTTCTGGTACTTGAACATCCAGCATTAGTATTTGTGTCCAGATCAGGAGGGAACAGTTAAAAATTCAAATTTTAAAATAACAGAAAAAAAATAGTTGTTTTAAAAGTTTTAATCTATATTGAATTGACAGGGTGTAAACGATAAATTGGCAGTAATTTAAATCCGCAATTTAGGTTTTTTAAATCGGCATTATCAATCTGAAATGTTAGTTGCTGTACTCTTTAGAGTCTGAAATCCAGATTAGCCACCTAAAAATACTAACAAAATGAGTGCCAGTGTAGAATTTAACCCTAGAATGGTTATTGCTGAATTATTCCGCGCCGGGCATAAGACGTCTGACATTATCAGAGACACTGGCTATGCTCCTAGGACTGTTTATCATGTTGTAGCAAACTTAAGGGAAGGTAAAGACATGCAAAGGAAGGCTTACCTTCCGAGAAGTGATAAAATCCACACCAGAAGGTTTCTCAGTGGCTTGACAAGATCCATTGCAGCAAATCCATCACAGTCCATGGCTGACCTAGCGAAAAGGCGGAATGTGACCAAAATGACCATTTCTAATGCAGTACGGAAAGATCTTGGGATAAAGTCATATCGCAGACGACGTCGTAACATTCTTACAGCCAAATCTAAGACCATTCGTAAAGAGAGAAGCCCCTTGCTACTCAATGACCTGAAACACCATGATGGTACCGTTCGCATTTTTGTGGACGAGAAAAAGTTCGTGGTAGACGAAGTCGACAACCGCAGAAACTCGAGAGTTATCGCCATTGACCCTTCTTGTGTTCCTCCAGTCATGCAGAGTAAACACCCTGCCTCTGTCATAGTGTTTGGAGCTGTTGCCAGCGATGGGAAAGTCATGCCTCCTCACTTCATTGAAGTGGGCCTGAAGATCAATACGGCGGAATATTTGAAGATTCTGGAGGAAGTTCTCTTACCCTGGATTAAGAAGAACTATGATCCCAACAAAGTGATATTCATCCAGGACTCTGCACCTTCTCATGGGTCAAAAACAGGACAGATCTTATTGAAGAGAGAGTTGCCGCTTTTTGTGCCCTCAATTATCTGGCACTCTAGTTCGCCAGATTTGAACCCCTGCGACTGTTGGTTATGGAGCGATGTTGAGAAAGTCTCTAATGCTCGCCCCCATAACAGTGTGGCCTTCCTGAAGACCTCCATTAGGCGAGCATTCCGCTCTATCAAGAAAGAGTCAGCTGTCAAGGCCTGTCGTGATTTTAGGGCTCGCATTCAGCAAGTTGTGGACGCAGAAGGTAGACGCATAGAATAAAATGTTTGTATTTAATAAAACAGTTAAATAAACATACACAAATCTCAAATGTCTTTAAATGTCCCTTTTTTATCAAGGTTTAAAGTCTGAGATCTCAAACTGCCAATTTATCGTTTACACCCTGTATATTTACACAAAATCTGTGTAAATTTAACATTCTTTGTTTTAAATTCACTTTAAAATATACCCAAAACTTTCTTAACTGAGGAAATCAATTTTATTTCGCCAAAATGCAAAGAAATCAGAGTTAAAGCTTAAAGGTTTCCTGATGGGAGGTCTTGAAGTTCCGCAGAGGTTGAGATTTGAAGAACTCTATTTTCGGCCTGAATTGGAATTTCGGCCTAAATCGGACTTTAGATCCACATTTGACCAGAACTGGACTTATAAACCCGAATCAGAATTAAAGTGAAGTGTTGAAGTTTCATGGAGTAAGTTGAGGAATTCAGCGTTATTTCATCAAAATGCCATGGAAAATCCCAAAACCCGAGTTCTAAGGCAAAGGGAGAAAAGATCAGAACAAGCACCAGAGGCACAAAGTATGAGACAAGCCGATGCTGCAAATCAAAGAAGATCAAGAGCTTTTCAAACAGAGAATGTGCCAGCAATAGAAGAAGAGGAGGCTGCAAGGAAGAGATGGTCAAGAAATGCAGAGTATGACAGTCAGAGTTTATGAAGGAGAGAATTGAAGGCTGAAGACCATAGAAGAAGATCTTTGAAAACATATGATAAAAGACATGACAGACGGACAGGTTAGTGATGATCACAATTATGGTAAAAAAGTTGCAGCTGTTTTTTGCACCTGTCCAAGATGGCTTTTCAATACACTTGTGAGAGTCACCATTCACATCATTCAAATATATCTAATGGATCAATGATCATTCAGTGTACGTTTTATAATGCTCTCTGAATATGAATCTGATAGGATGCGCAGTAAGGAAGGAAAAATACAGATGAAAGATTTACGAGTTCTTCCAGAGTCATTGCTATCATTTTTGGATGGAAACTTTGTTAAATCAAAATACGACATCAGAAGCTACAATAAGTGTTTTTCAATGACCTCGTTCGAAGCCAAAAATGCTACCTTGTCAGGATGGAAAACAACTTGCAGAATTCAAGGAAATATATATATATATATATATATATATATATATATATATATATATATATATATATTTCTGTAAATTCAGATAAAATTTAGAGGGGAAATAGCCATTTTCAACATGTCAGTTTAAGACATGCACTGTCAACCCGATTTAAACAAAGAATGAGGAAACATTCTAATGCCCGAGTCTTGGTCTAGTAAAGGAAGGGGTTGAGGAACATTAACTTTCATAGGGTTAAGCTAGTGAAATTTTAGTAGTAATTTCTTCTATGGTAGTGGGAGGTATGTGGCTTGATCATTGGGTTAGTCGTAGTAGGTAGGGGGAAGGTAACTCTTTGGTCAAATTTTTAAAAAAACATTATTGTGACTAAATGGAAGAATCTGATAAATATTTATTGCAATCTATATTTATTTCTATGACGGCACATACTAATGATCTCTCTTCGTTTATTCAGAAGTACATTCTGAGATTGCACTTTGAAAATTTTATTTTTTTCAAAGAAATTTTTTTACTGGACTTTAACTAAGTTAAAACTTAGTTAACTCAACGCCCTTACTTTTTGTTTTTATTTTTATTTATTTATTTATTTATTTTATTTTTTTATTTTTATTCTTTTCAATTGGAGTAGATAGACTAAACTATCGCCCGGTTCACACTCCACCCACGTCTATTGTACGGGTGTAGAGGCTCATCCCTTGTTTCCCTGTTCAGGATGTGGTTTCCGGCTTTCTCTTTTCCAATCTTTTCACTTTTTTTTTCTTTTTCACTTTTTTTTTTCAATTGGAGTAGATAGATCTATCTATCGCCCGGTTCACACTCTACCCACGTCTATTGAACAAGTTAAGAGGCTCATCCCTTGTTTCCTGTTTAGGATGTGGTTTCCGGCTTTCTCTTTGCCAATCTTTTCACTATTACGTAGCCCCCTGCACATCAGTGGCGTTACCGCCTTGCTCGGGGTGATAAGATTTAAAAAAAAAAACATTGATTACGTCTATCTCTTAAGCCATTAGGAGTCCTGGCCTTGCCTATCAGCTTCCACTTCATCTGTGGATTTAGATTATTTTCTTTTAATTCTTAGCATTCTCGGGAAAGGGTTAGTGAAAGAGTGCCTGCGTGCATAAAGCCGTCGTTACGACCACCCCATGCTGAAACACCGTTTTTCATACGATCAACGAAGTTTTAACAACGTTAAGCCTAATCAATACATAGATAAGTGACCGGCTGTACATATTAGGTGTTGTAAGCTTGGACAATGGCTCTGAATTGTTAATGGGAGAGTCGTGTTCTAATTCCAGTTAGGTTCGTTATATTCACTTACGCGCAAGTACCCCTGGCAAAGGTATGGGTCCACTTCTTCTCCCTCCAGTTATGGATTCATTAGTAAAACTCCTATCACTAAATAGTTATTATTCCCCCACCACGCACTGCAAAATCTTACAATCTAAAAATATTTTCTGGCATTAAATAATTTGCAAAGTGTTGATAAACCGTAGAAAACGAATCAATTAATATTTTGTGTATGTGTATATGTGTGAGTATATATATATATATATATATATATATATATATATATATGTTTATTTGTGTATATATATATATATATATATATATACATTTGTATATGTACACGTGTAATGTGTATATATACATGTGTATACTTGCATGTGTATCTATAAATATATAAGTGCACGTATAAATGTGCCTGTGTGTATATGTGTATGTGTTTGTATGTATATAAATATGTGCGTATATATATTTGTATGCGTGTATATATATATGCGTGTATATATATATATATATATATATTTTCTAGACATATTCTATTAAATATAAGAGACAATGAATGTCTATTATGTTTAATCATGAGCCGTTCTAAACGTCGTATTTTTGCTTTAATTTCAGTTGAAAATAAAGACAAAAATTCTCCAACATTTGGATAATTATTTATTGGTTTTCTTCTAAGCTTTCGGCTCACATGAGCCATCTTCAGAGAGGTAGTTTAAACTATATATATATATAGACATGCGTGTGTAAATGTGCCTGTGTATATATGTGTGTGCACGTACATGTGTATGTGTGTTTATATGTATATTTATGTGCATGCGTATATATATATATATATATATATATATATATGGGTGTGTGTGTGTTTATGTGTGTGTGTGTGTGTGTGTGTGTGTGTGTGTGTGTGTGTACGTGTATCGAAAAAGTTATTGACGCGGAAAGTAAAATCGAGTTCAAAAACCAGCCTAGTGATGTGGATTTAATAAAAAGGTTGTTTTGGCTCACTAGCTTTGCATGGCAGTCAGTCCAGGAAAATAACGACACCGGATTCGAAGCCATGGAGAAGCAAGGCTATACCACTCAACTACACTATGTAGGAAGTGACAGTAAATTGTCACGCCCTAAAAAACATTATATATACACACCGTGGGGCGGAACGAGGGGAGGAGAAACTGTAACTTGCCGCCAGCGAGAAGCGTGCTCGACGGAAAAAAAAAACAAAAAAAAAATAAAAAAATAACAAAACAAAACAGCACGGTGATATCGCGGGAGAGCGTCTCCGCATGTATTAACTGCAATCAAGACTATCACCTCCTGTATGGGCCTAATATATATATATATATATATATATATATATATATATTAAATATTAAAATCAGGAAAATCAGCCGATTATGCTAACATGCCATTAATCTTCCGTCATATTTTTCTTTAAATGTGCATTGAACACTTTTTAATACAACTGTTTACTAGTTTAATTTGACTCTAACCAATAATTGGCTAACAACTATACATATAGTTGCCAACTAAGATGATAGAAGCTAATCTGTTCTACTATTCAACCCATAGTAGGAGGGAGAAGAGATGGATTAATACCTTTCCAAAGAGTATTTGCGCCTAAGTAAATGCAATGAATTCAACTAGATTTCAAACTTTGCTCTCCAATTTCTCATTCTCCACCGATATCCATTGCACTACAATACACACACACACACACACACACACACACACACACACACACACACACACACATATATAAATATATATATATATATATATATATATATATATATATATATATTATCCTACGTCTATGGCACACACACATATGTGTGTGTGTGTGTATGTATGTGTGTGTGTTTGGTACAATAGATGTCGGATAATACATATGTATGTATGTATACAGATACCGATAAAACAAACACACACAGAAAAATACAGACTCTCTTCAAGAGAGTCAAAGGCAATGTAATATGTTATTTCCGGTTTTAAAGTTGATTTTATTGACATTCGTTGTCTCTTATATTTAACAGCATATGTTTAGAAAATGTGTATATATATATATATATATATATATATATATATATATATATATATATATTACGTGTACTCGTATAGATAGGAAAAAGACGCGTATAGATAGAGGAAAAACAGAAAATGATAATGCCCCCTTTTTACCCTAAACTAAATAATTGCAGTAATTGTTAACTGCTCATCAGTAGGCAAGCGAAGTGGAAGACACATTCGCCCGTGAGTTAGAAAACAACTTTTTCTTGGAAGACAAACAACATAACGAGAAAAAAACAGCGCAAAAGGCTAGAGATGAAAACAGAACCGAATGAAACGTTGCCGAAAAGATAAAATTTTGAATTCTCAGCTTAACTGACTTTAAGCAAGAATATTGGCTTCTGCTTAGGGTAATCAACTCTCCTAAAAAATATCGATTTTTCTCACCTGAAGCTCAGCGACGATTCAAACAAGTGAAAATATCGTCTTCTTTGTGAAATACATATATGAACATTCTTTTTTCAATTAAATCAAACATCTTTAGTATCTTTGGACAGTTTATACCTCCTTCCCAAAACACACGTATGAACTTTTTGTATGTATCGCGCACATCGCATGCACACATAATATTTTTTCTCTGCTATTGAATATTGCTTGTTAAACTTTTGAATATATTAAAATTCACTTTTTTGTTTAAGCTATTAGCTGTTTATTCATTCCGTTGTTGCTGATCTTTTATCTTTCTTCTCATACATTCCTCTATCAGTCGCCGACATCAAAATTCAATTAATAGAACCCGAGCCAATCCGGACAACATTAAAAAGTTTATTTTAAATGTAAGAAATCGGGATCTTGTCCGGGATCTTAATAAAATTAGGATTCAACCCTTTGCATGTACGTAACAAAATTTTGAGCTCGTTCTAGTTCTCAACTTAATTGGGAGCTGTTCCAGTGTCCCTAACAATATATATATATATATATATATATATATATATATATATAGGTAAAGAGGACCCAAGGTATTACAATTTTGAGTTCCCTGGCATTTATTTATTTTTATAAACAGTGCTCAATACAATATATATTGAAGAGCATAATATAATCATATAATTATGAATTAAAAGTACATTGCGACACGGAAATTTCTATGTTTCGAGATAGAATCTCGTCATCAGGTTTGCTATTTATGTATATGGGAAGATATAAAATTTACGTGTGTGTTTCTTTTAACTAATCAAAATAAAAATTCACTTTGAAATTTGGCCACTAGTTTCTCGGGAATACATATTTACCTTTTCTTTCTTTTTTCTTTTTTCTTTTTTTTTTTCTCTCTAATGGTCAAAGTGGTTATAAACAAATCAACAATTTGAAATTATCGGTTTGTTTATAACCATTTCGTTCATCTTTGTTAATTTCCGTAACATGTTTATATTTGTTGACATTTCAGTGCAGATATGATTATTTGAGGAAATCGAAAATTTTGTGATATAGGCTTGATTTGACTTCGTTTAGACTGTTGGTCATTCGTGGTCGAGAGGTCTAAGACGAGCCAGTTCAATTGGTGGCTTCCCCTATGTGAATAAAAGTCACAGGTTCGAATTCTGCTGAATGACACACATTTTCGTAACAAAAATTTATCGTAAATGATCAGGCCGCTAGAAACAAATATATATATACTGTTTGATTATAAACAGAATATCTACTTAAATTCGAGTATCGATCAAAGATAATGTTCAAACAACTAATTTAACACACACACACACACACACACACACACACACACGCCCCCCCCCCCCACACACATATATATATATTCAAATAAAACTTCGAAAATTACGTGTGTCGTATGATCATTTCTGCGAAGCATGTTCGCTTCGTAAGCGTTCTGTTTGTTATGGAAATATTTAGAAAGTTTTTCATACACCGGAAGTCAACTTAAAAAGAATGAAAGGGAAAGAAAAGTGGGGGGAACTGAAAAAAGAGAGGGAAGATTACATTAGAAGGCAGGCGTCTAGACGCTGTTCAGAGGGTAAGGAAAAAAGAAGTAAAACAAAGAGAGATAGCGAAATGGATTCAAACTCGAAAAAGATATATATATATATATATTACTTCTGTTCCGATGAGCTTGGCTCCCTGGTACCCTCTCTGCATCAATTTACCCGATCTACTAGCCTAGCGACTAGGTTCCGCCCATTTAAAGTAAAACCGATCAAGTGTAACCCCACTTTCTACTCTTTCAGATTCTTTGCTCGCATTTCCCGTCTGTGGAATTCTCTTCCACATATTTGCTACCCTGACGTCTATAATCTCCAAGAATTTAAATGTAATGTCAATTGCCATCTCTTATCTCTTTGACTTGCATCCTTTCCCTGACAACTCTTGTGTCATGTTCTTCTCCCTTTTCACTCTACTCTCATGCAGCTTTCTTCACACCAGTGTTCTCATCCGTCTCTTATCCACCCTCTGACACCCCCTGTAACTTGTTCCTCTTTTTCATCACTCATCTGTTATGTAACCTACTGCACATCAGTAGCAGTACTGCCTTGCTTGAGGTGAAATGATTGTTAAAATAAAACTTATGTTCACCCAATACAAGGCCTAAGGACAAATCGAGGTAGAGTGTTACTGTGTTGAATTGCATAAGCATAAGAAATGACTATATAACAGAAAAGATACACAGCTATTTAGATAGATCTAATTGGAGTAGATAGATCTATCTATCGCCCGGTTCACACTCCACCCACGTCTATTGAAAAGGTTAAGAGGCTCATCCCTTGTTCCCTGTTTAGGATGTGGTTTCCGGCTTTCTCTTTTCCAATCTTTTCACTATTACGTAGCCCCCTGCACATCAGTGGTCTCACCGCCTTGCTCGGGGTGATACGATTAAAAAAAAAAGAAAAAAAAAGAGATCAAGATTTAATTAGCAACTAAAATTTCAGTGTTCAGTGGGAGACATTGAATGTATAGAGTTGAAGTAGACTTTAGAAGGAACCGGAAACCCAATCCTAAACAGGAAAGAAGTGATGAGCCTTTACTCCTGTTCAAGTGACCGGAAGAAGGTTGTAAACCGGGCAATATCTAAACCTATCTACTCCTGATAAAATTAAATTAAATATTTATGTGTCTTAAATATAAGTTTCATAAAATTACATCCACGTTTGAAGAGATTGAATGCAAAATTTTTACAATCAAGTTACCTGGAGTATAAATGAAAATGTCGGAGACAAGAACACTTTGAATTTAATCAATTTATTATTAATAATTATTGTATTTATTATTAATAATTCATATCAAATGTTCTCACCAACATCCCGAAGAGACACGATATATTTGCGTGTCCCTGTAGGACGTTGGTAATCATAGATCTTCATAATTTCTTGTCTCTTATAGCTTTTAATAAATTTTGTCTTTTTGTTCTCCCACCTAAACCCCGTTCTGTGGTCAACACCAAGCAGTTACTCTGTTTTATGCTTGAAAGTAATCTTCAAGCCATGTTTGTTGTGTTTTGGCTCGGTTCTTTATATATTGTAGTCCATGGGCATTAAGCATAGTAACAGATATCTTTATCACGGAAAATAAGGAAGATAATATCAGCCAACAGCAATAAATTCAAAAACTGTGAACTCTGTCGGGACAATAAATAGCTACAATCACCTACCCAGACCAACACTTCCTCTATGTGCTTTGTTCTCTCAGGACGTAGGCGATCATGGCTTTCCACGTCTCCCTATCCTTGGTGACTCTTAACACGCTTTCTCCTGTAAAACCACGCAACCCCGTTATGTTATTCACCTGCTCAGGCTCTTCAATCCGCTACTTTCCTCTGTCTCTACTTCCCTCTATTTGGCCTGTTAGTATCATGTTCTCCAAACCCTCCTTCCTCATTGCATGTCTCAGGAACTTCAGTTGTCTCTTCCTGATGCTCAATATTAATTACTTTTTCGTTTCCATCCTTTCCAAAACATCTTCATTGTACACATGCTCGGTCCATGATATTCGCAGCATCCTTCTGAAGAACCACATTTCATTTGCTTCAAGCTTTTTCTTCATCTTTGATGACATTGTCCAACATTCACTGCCATATTGAAGAACTGACATCACATATAAATCTAGTACTCTCTTCTTTGTTTCTAGTGAAAGTTTCCTGTCTCTTAATACTCTACTCAGCTACTGGAATGCGTCGGATCTCTGTGTCGCACTTTCCGTTTTCTGTTAGAACACTTCCCAGGTATTTAAATTTTCGTACCCTCTTGATTTTCTAGAAATGCAGACACAAAAACCAATTTTTATAGCGTTTAGGCAATTTCACAATTGCCTAAACGCTATAAAAATTGGTTTTTCTTCATCAGATCCGAAAAATCAAATAGTTTAATTTAGCTTAGAATATAAGAAAAATTAGGCTAGCACAGAGAGGAAATATTGAGGTTAGGTGAAGGGTAGACGTGTATACAGTTTAACCTTAAAGCAACGACCGTACTGGAAATGTTACAAAAATTAAAGAACACATACACTAACCCACACATATACAAAAAATCTTATTGTTTTTCATTTAAAATTTTTTGTATATGTGGGCGTTGGTGCGTGAGTTCTTTAATTTTTGCGACATTTCCCGTACAGTTGCTGCTTTAATGTTAAACTGTATAAACTTCTACCTTTCTCATAACCTCTCTGTGCTTACCTAAATAATTTTTGAATATTCTGAGTTAAAATGAACTATTTGATTTTTCGGGTCTGATGAACCAGCTTGTATTTTTACAACTACCGAAATAATTTCTGGATTTATAATCGTTTAATTATGTGTTAAGTTTTCTTCTCTCTCTCTCTCTCTCTCTCTCTCTCTCTCTCTCTCTCTCTCTCTATCTATCTATCTAACTATCTATATATATATATATATATATATATATATATATTATAGTTTAGAACATGTACAAATTATCATGTACTACAAAAGGTACTTTTTGTTTCGACTTTGAAATGACAATGTCTCATCAGGTAGTGTGAAGGAATTTATAATAAATATTCATAGCACTATTTTTATATTAAGCAGTGTTTTAAATTAATGCTTTGAACGTTGTTAATATTTTCTTTGTTCCTTATTCACCTGTATATATATATATATATATATATATATATATATATATATATATATATATTAATGCTTGTTTTATTAAAAAATATATATAAGTTTTGTCGATTTATTTTATGTAATTTTTTTCATATTCTCTGATAAGCTTAATAGCAGTATCATTAAATGAAGAAAGAAAATTACAATATTGATACATAATTTTTTTAATAATCCAATCTAAGTTTTCGGTTTACATAAGCCATTTTCAAAGATGTCAGATTACGGACAAACCATTATGACAAACTGTTTTTGTTTACATGGAAGATTTCCAAGCAACAACAAACTCGTGCATTTAAGACGCTGGAAGCGAATGTCGCATCACAGCTCGTGACGTCACACATGACCAAGCGAGAGTGAAAACAAGAAATATTACGTGTGAGAAACCACTGAAATAAACCAATGGCTTCTGTTATTAATTATAGGCATTTAAGGATATTTGTGGAGATTTCATAGTTTATCTTGTTCAGGTTAGGTTTCAACTGTTTTATGTATATAGCTTCGAGAATCTTTAGTTTTTGTTTACTGCTTTCATGTTTAAGTATAGTTGTGTTTTCAACTAGGGTTTTCCGCAATTGTGTATGTTTTCCGGAATTGTGTATATACCAGTACACGCACGCACGCACACACACACACACACACACACACACACACACACACACACACACACACACACACACACACACACACATATATATATATATGTATATATATATATTGGTATCTGCCGCAGTTTTCAATGAATGTTGGTACAGCAGGTAAGTTCTTAGAACCAAACCACCAGGCTATCCTCACCTAAGATTTGGTTATAGTGGAAAAGGCCCGTCCAAAAGTAACTACACTTTTAAGAAAAAAACAAATGTAGAGAACTGGGACAAATAGTGTGCTGTGATGTACTACCGCTGGGAAACAACGAGGAACACGTATGTACAAAAATCTAAACTTATATTTTTATTCTTCGACAGTCACGCTTGTGTCGAGCAGAAGGGCAACCAGGGAGAGTTTGCGAACATGAAGGGACTGTCGGGAATCGGAAGCCAACGGAAATCTTTCGTCTACAACCAAAATTCTATACTATATATAGTCTTAAAACTCCCATGCGACCATCATGGTCACATCTCTTCACCCACGCATTTTTACTTTTCCGGGTTGTTACTTACTTGACTACGGCAGGATGTATCTGTCAATCACATCCACCGGTCCAACACTTTTCAATCGATTGTCACTTTTGTTCGCTGTATCTGCGGCCGGATGTATATGTCAATTACATTCTCCGTTCAAGTTAATATATTACAGTGTCACAAGGTCTCCAAGCGTCTCTCCTTAGGTTTCGAACTCCTAGACTATTTGCCAAGCAAGGCTGTAAGTTCTCGTTTGTTCTGCTATTTACCCATAATTTGGAGTGGGGAAAAAAGGTGGATTGGTGCTTTTTCCAAGTGTATTTGCAAGTAAGCGTATGTAAATTACTCGACTGGAATTCGAACTCGGCTCCCCAATTTCTCATTCCGAGTCACTATCCATTACACCACCGCTTCACCATCGTGTTTGGTTACCAAACTCATCTGGTTGGCCATTTCTTCCATGATGTTTCGATCCTAAAACTATACTATTATAAAGAGATTCCATAAAAACTTAGTTCAACTAATTAATATTTTCCCCTGTGGTTAACCACGCTCTTGATTTCTATTATCAAGTAGCGCAAATCATTTCTGAGTGCAGTTCGATCCTCACTGGGTGCCCCTTGCCTTTGAGCACGTGCCATATACAACTACATTTCATAAGTATTTATTCTTGGATAAACGCACATATCTAAGAATATTAATGCGATGACCCAATACTGTTAAAGGTCTCTTCGAAAAAAAATTTAAATGAACCGTAAAGAACGAACACTTAGCTATTAGGAACTCTTTTATGAATAAGGAAAGATTGATAGCTTCCTTACGCCGCGTGTAAATACTGGAGAGTGACCATTGTGGTTGTCTACCCCCTTCTTTTAAAAAGAAAGAAAAAAAATGCAAGCGTGCTGCCGGGACAGCCGAAGGCGAAATAGACCTGTCATGAACATCGGTTGAAACATTGTTCTTGTAATGAATGATGTTGAAACAGAAGACTTATACCTAAAAATAAATAAATAAATAAATAAAATAATAATAATAAAATAAGAAGAAAAAGAAGAAGAAGAAAGGACGAATCCGCGTTAATAAGGGCGGATTCGAGTAGGAAAGAAGAAAACTCTTAAAAATTAAAAAGTGTCGTCTGCCAAGTCGTCAGTTACCCGCATTGTAACTGGACTCGTTGGCTCAATAGCGAGAGAAAATGGAAAATGAGAGAAAGTGAAAGAATAAAGATATAGCCTAGGAAATTTGGATGTGTAGAGAGAGAAATAAAAAGTGAGAGATAAAGCGAGAGAGATAAAAAGTGAGAGATAAGAAGAGAGAGATAAAGAGAGAGAGGGGAAGAGAGAGTGAGAGAAAGGGAAATAAAAAGAGAGCGACTGGCCTATAGAGAAGTAAAAGAAGAGAGAGAGAGAAACAAAAGGAAAATAGAGAGTGGAGTAGAAAGGAATAAGAGAAAGGGAAGATGCAGTGGTGTATAGAGAAATAAATAAATGGAGAGTGCATAAAAAGGGAAAAAACAGAGACGAGTGTAGAAAGATAAAAAAAGGAAGAATAAGAGAAAGCGAAAAGAAAGAAATAACAGAAAGAAAGAAAGAAAGAATGGTTCAGTTAGAGAGTGATAAAAAGACAAAAAGAAATAGAGAGATGTGTGTAGAGAAATATAAACTGTGAAGGAGAGAAAGTGGGAGAAAGAAAGCAAGAGAAAGGTAAAGGAAATTAAAAAAAACAATATAGAGGTTAGAGAGAGAGAATAGAGAGGGTAAGTTAAGAGAAAGAAAAAGGTAGAATAAAAGATACAGAAAGACAAATAACAGCAAATAATTTTCGAGACTCGTGGCACTGTTTAGAAACCACACCTTTTTTTTCCAATATGGCTGCAAATGCAAGATAATCTTCTTATTAACGAAGAGAAGTATTAGAGATGTAATTCTACAAAAGGATGCTGAGAATACCATGGACCGAGCATGTAAGCAATGATGAAGTATTTAAAGAATCACGAAACAAAAAGGAGATTCATACATAAAACCAGAAACAGGAAAGGACAGCTGAAATTCCTTAGATATACAACGTCTGATCGAAAAGTATTTGGCATGTTGCTATGGTCAGTTAAATGCCACATGTGATACACGCTTAGGTGATCATGTCTCGAAAGAGACATGACTGAATGAGCAGAAGGTTGACATTACTTTCTGTGGTAGACTGGTTGCTAATCAAAGCTAAAGAACACAATCTGTTTTGTTATTTAACCCATAGCTAGAAGGAAGAGTTGGATTAACACCCTTCCCAAAGCTATTTGCACGTTAATTAATGCAACGATTTCAACTGGAATTCGAACTTGGCTCGCCGATTTCTCGTTCCGAGCTGATATCCACTGCACCACAACGTACATCTTGTTATGGTAACGGAGCTAAGATACGCCGAGTGAATCCGCTTGGCAGAGGTAGACCTCGGAACTCTGTCGCTTATCCACGCTAAGTTATAACGTACTCAGGAAAGTGTGTAGCGTGTGGTTATTACACTACACCGTAGAAAACATACTGAAAACAGTTATAACAGGTGATGAATCGTGGATCTATAGCTATGACCACGAAACCATTATTTAGTATTGGAAAACTCCAACCTCTCTGAGATCAAAGAAAGCACGTATGAGTTGAAGCAATGTGAATATACTGTTGACAGTTTTCTTGGACTAGAGGCGCATCGTTCACCATGAGTTTGCTCCACATGGTCAGGCAGTAAGCGAAGTGTTTCAGTATTTGTGGAATGTTGTTTATCGAAAAAGAACGGAATTGTATGCGTCCAGTGAGGGATAACGCCACCATACCAATACACGTGCCCATTCAGCGAGGCTTGTGCAGCAGTTTTTGGCTAAGATAATAATTCCCCAGATTCGACAACTTCTATATCCCCCCCTCCCACGAATGTGCAGTGGATATCGGAACGAGAAATCGGAGAGCCGAGTTCGAATTCCAGTTGAATTCGTTGCAGTGACACGAAAATACTTTTCGGAAAGTTTTTAATCTATCTCTTCTCCCTCCAGCTGTGGACTAAATAGGTTCTATAGCCTTGGTTGTCAACTAGTTTACCGTAGAAAATAATGACAACCTACTGTGGGAAAATCTTCTACCTAGTCAGTCATAACTCTTACCTGATATGATCGCCTAAACGTGTATTAAATATTCGTAAAAAAAAAATGGGACGATGCTTGATTCATTCAGTTATCCTATTAATAAAATTTAATTTTAAATTTTCTATTACATTAGATGGTAGTGGAAGGTATATATGCAGTCATTGTGGCATTGCCAGGTGGAGGGATTCCTACGATGAAATCAACGGCCAGATCGGAGATTTTCCCCGTTGGAATCCACAGCCACGTGTCCTCAACCAAAACGAGCCTTCAAGTTTGAGGACATCAGTCGTGGTTTGATCAGGAGAGGGTTGGGCTCTCTTAGGTTTACTTGCCGGGCAGATTAATAGAGTAGTTTTGTTTTAGAGAGGTTAAAATTCGCAAGCCAATTAAATTTCCATCTGCACGATTTTTTCAACATTTTGGGTGTATCCACTTTGAAAATCTGGTTTGAATTTGAATTTTTTTCTGTACACAAATGATCACGGCTCTCCATAACCTCCATCGTCTTTTCGGCCGATTTATAATGCCCGTCTGCCCGGCAAGTAAACCTAAGAGAGCCCAACCCTCTCCTGATCAAACCACGACTGATGTCCTCAAACTTGAAGGCTCGTTTTGGTTGAGGACACGTGGCTGTGGATTCCAACGGGGAAAATCTCCGATCTGGCCGTTGATTTCATCGTAGGAATCCCTCCACCTGGCAATGCCACAATGACTGCATATATACCTTCCACTACCATCTAATGTAATAGAAAATTTAAAATTAAATTTTATTAATAGGATAACTGAATGAATCAAGCATCGTCCCATTTTTTTTTACGAATATTTTCACAAGAGTCACTCAAAATAAAGAGGTGAAAGGAGAAAGCAAGAAGTGAACATCATCATAGAATACGCAGAGAATTCGGTGATCTCCGAGGTAAGGGCCTGAACTGATGATATTAAAGAATAGGGCTCATCAAAACAATTGCAACGTTACGTCTGTGAGAAAGTGGTCGTTGTCATCCTATACAAATACGCGTACTCTCTCGCTCGCTCTCTCTCTCTCTCTCTCTCTCTCTCTCTCTCACACACACACACACACACACACACACATATATATATATATATATATCCACCGCAGACAGACCTGTTTCGCTGTATCACAGCCCATCAGTACGGTTGGACATCTGATAGAAACCCGACCGAATTGACATCAGTCGGTGATTCTACCACTATGGACGCTCAGTGGAGGAACTTACATTTTAGCGTGTTATATACATGAGGTAAACAAACGCCAGTAGCCGAGGCTGTTCAAATTCATTACTGAATGAACGATGCGTAAATGGCGGTGAGTAGCTACTGTTTTTAAAGTCCAGTATATATATATATATATATATATATATATATATATATATAAACTTATTTATAAATGGAACTTTGTCTGTGTGTGTGTGTGTGTCTGTATGTGTGTGTCCGTTACCTATAGATCCCGAAAAGGGTTAACCGATTTTCTTGAAAATTTACACAGCTGTACTATAAGCGTCTGCGGGTGTTCTTAGCTAGGTTTTGTGTTGAGGTACTCCCGATAAATATCGAAAATCGATAATCGAAAAAATCGGGTTATAGAAGAAGTAGTCCGATTTTAATCAAATTTGATACACTCATAGACAAAGACATAAGAAACGATATTCAGAAGTTTCAAGGTTGCAGTTATTACAATAGTGCAGAAAATCGATAGTATATATATATATATATATATATATATATATATATAAGGCAAGATATTTGTGTGTGTCTGTTTATCTGCCTGTATGTCTGTATTTTTTCAGCTCTTTTATTTTAGTTTTTGCTTCGGCTCTGGCTCTAAGTAGGTATAATTGTAGTTCTTAGTCTCAGCCATACCATTTACTCAGAGAACTTATTTAGCCTTCAAAATTCAGTTTACGACGAAAAAAACTTATTTGATATCGATACCAGGAAATCAAAATTTGACTTACATCCATTCATTTTTCTTTCAGTCTACGGTTTCGCTTTAACTGGAAACAGCTATTGCTTTTTAGTCTGTCGTGCCAACGTCCAAAGAGTCTGAGCTCCAGGACCATGGATTAGTTTTAAAGTTTTCATTACACCCGAGCAACGCCGGTCTATACTGCTAGTATATATATATATACGCTCTCACACCCTGATTGAGCACTCTGGAAGAATGGTAGACTTTGAAAAACAGTAGCTACTCTGGCATGTACGAATCGCTCATTCCGTAATGAATTAGAGCACCCTGGCTATTGGGCATGTATAATGATAATGTATACGCTAAAAAGTCTGCCTTCTTCTAGCGAGCGCCCATAGCCCAGAGGTAGAATCACCGATTGACTCCAATTCGGTCAGGTTTCAATCCTGGGTTAAAAGCAATCGGAGTCTAACCGTACTGATGAGCTGTGATTCAGCGAAACAGATCTCTCTGCGGATGACTACGCACACACACACACACACACACACACACACACATATATATATATATATATATGTATATATATATATATATATATATATATATATATATATATATATATGCAAGTATAGGGCTAGCCTCCCTGGAATTATATATATATATATATATATATATATATATATATTTAAGAACAAAATACATCCGTATTTGTGTGTGTGTGTGTGTGTGTGTGTGTGTGTGTGTGTGTGTGTGTGTAAATTAATAATTAATATACAATTTTCCTCACCGATGCATAATTTATAGTTATAGCGTCCTGGGTCACATGGGCTCCATGTGGTTTGTTACTGCTATTATATTTTATTTTACTAGCCACATTTATTCCGTTTTGTCTGGTACTGTTATACTTATGTTTTAATTTTGGTGCCATATTTGTTCAGCTTTGTCTTCCACTGCTATCCTTATATTTCAATTTTAGAGACACATTAGTTCCGTAGGGTCTGACACTATTATCGTTATATATATTTTTTTCACATTGGTTCCGTAGAGTCTGCAACTATTGTACTCATATGTTAATTGTGGAGCCACATTGGTTCTGCATGATCTCTCACTGTTATCACTATATTTCAGTCCTGGTCAAACATTGGTTCACTGTTATCTGACAATGTTATCCTCATAATTTAATCTTAGAAGCACATTGGCTCCGTTTGGTCTGCCACTACTATCTTCACATTTTCATTTTGGAGCCAATTTGTTTTCCTGTGGTTTGCCACTGCAATCCTTGCTTATTAATTTTGATGCCGCATTTGTCCGTTGCGTCAATCACTGCTATACTTTTTAGTTTAATTTTTGAGCCACTTTGATTCCGTATGATCTACCATTGCTATACACATATTTTAATTTTGGAGCCACATTTTGGTTACATTTGGTCTGCCACAACTAGTCATATATTTAAATTTTGATGCATTAATGGTATCACGTACTCTGCCACTGTTATTATATTATAATTTTGGAGCCACATTGGTCCAGTGTGGTCTGCCACTGCTATCCATATATTTTAATTTTGCTGACAGATTTGCTCCTTTTTGTCTGCCAATTCAATCCGTAGATTTTAATTTTGGTGCCTCATTTTATCCGTTGGTCTATCACGGGTGTCCATATAATTCAATTTTGGAACCACGTGGCTTTCGTGTGTTCTACTACTGAAATGTTTATATGTTAATTTTGGATCCACATTTGTTCCATGTTGTCTGCCACTGCTATCATTATATCTTGCTTTTGGAGCCACTTTAATTCCACGTTGTCTGTCAACGAAATGCTTATATTTTAATTTTGGGATGACATTGGTTACGTATGACCTGTCACATCAAGCACATATGTTAATTTTGGAGCCACGTGGTTTATATGTGTTCTAATACTGCAATCTTTATACATTAATTTTGGATCCACGGCTGTTCCATGTTGTCTACCACTGCTATCCTTTTAAATTTAATTTTGGAGCTACTTTGGTTTCGTCTTATCTGTTACTGCAATCTTTATATTTTAATTTTGAAGTCCGATTGGTTTGTATACTCTGTCACTGTTATTCTTATATTTTCATTTTGGAGCCATATTCGTTCCAAGTAATCAATATTAGAGACAGCTGGCTCTTTTTGGTCTGCCACTGATATCGTCATATTTTATTTTGGAGCCACATTGTTTCTCATTTTTCTGTCACCGCTATCCACATATTTAAATTTTAGAAGCACATTTGCCGTTTCCTATGCCACTGCTATCTTCATATTTTATTTTCGGAGCCAAATTCTTTTCGTCTGAACTGCCACAGATAGCTTTATATTTCAACGATCAGTATAGCCCGGCGTTGCTCGGGTGTAATGAAAGCTTTAAAACTAATCCATGGTCCTGGAGCTTAGACTCTTTGGACGTTGACATGAAATACTAAAAAGCAATAGTTGTTTCCAGTTAAACCGAAACCGAAGACTGAAAGAAAAATGAATGGATATAAGTCAAATTTTGATTTCCTGCTATCGATATCAAATAAGTTTTTTTCGTCGTAAACTGAATTTTGAAGGCTAAATAAGTCCTCTGAGTATCATGGCTGAGACTAAGAACTACAATTATACCTACTTAGAGCCAAACCCGAAGCAAAAACTAAAATAAAAGGGCAAAAAAAAAAAAAAAATACAGACACACAGATAAACAGACACACACAAACATCTTGCCTTTTATATATATATATATATATATATATATATATATATATTATCGATTTTCGGGGGTACCTCGACACGAAACCTAGCTAAGAACACTCGCAGACGCTGATAGTACAACTGTGTAAATTTTCAAGAAAATCGGTTAACCCTTTTCGGAATCTATAGGTAACGGACGGACACATACACACACACATACACACACACACACACACACACACACACACACACACACTCACACACACACACACACTCACACACACACACACACACACAAAATTCCATTTATATATAAGTTTAGATTTTGGAGCCCGATTGGTTTTATATGCTTTGCCACTGTTATCTTTATATTTTCATATTGAAGCTATATTGGTTCCGTTTAGTCTACGACTGTTATCAATATATTTTAATTTTAGAGACAGTTGGCTCTTTTTTGGTCTGCCACTAATATCACCATATTTTACTTTTGATGCCACATTGTTTCTCGTTTATCTGTCACTGTTATCCATATATTTTAATTTTGAAACCACAATCGCTTCGTGTGGTCTGCCATTGCTATCCTTATATTTTAATTTTGGCGAGCTTCTCTCGGATATAGTTGTCCAGAACGTATTATTTTGACTATTGCCGCTATGCGTGTTATTCAGGATACACAGTAAATCTCTGAAATGATCATCCAACCTCTCTAAAACCCAGCATTTCGACCTCCGTCTCAAAGGCTCATGTACGCATCTCGGCGATATAAAGCCTGCTTGCATCGAACTCTGTCACTATACCAAACCTTATCACAGAATGCATCACTGTTTCAAGTTAAGACACAAAAGGTACATTGGTATGAATGTTACCACGTTAAAGATGGGTGAAAACGTTTAGGTTTTTATCAGAATATAAATTTTCCATCTGCATGCATAGATTGATTGACAGCAAGTGAAAATCTTTGACGGTGTTAAAATTGTATTTTGCGTTAGTATTTAGATCTTCTTTTCTTCTTTATGTAGCGTGTCCTTTAAGGACGTGGTCAATCATGGGCCTCCACTTGTCCCTATCCCTTGTCGCTCTTAACACTTTTTGTTTTGATATCTCTCCCAAAACCTGCTCTGCAACCCACTTGCTCAAGCCAATCAAGTATGTCTCGCGTTGCTTTCCTCTCTCTCTCTCTCTCTCTCTCTCTCTCTCTCTTTCCCTCTATCCGTCCTGAGGGTTTTTGATTCTTCAAGCCCCCTTCCTCATTACGTGTCCTAGAGATTGTAGCGGTCTCTTTGTATAACTTTCTTTTTCGTTTGCATTCTTTTCAAAACCTTGTCATTGCTCATATTTGGTCCATGGTATTCTCACCATCCTTCTGTAAAACCACATTTCTGTTGCTAGGCGTCTCTCGTTCATCTTTGAGGAGATTGTCCAGCATTCGCTGCCATATAGGAGGCCAAGTATCACATAAGAGTCAAGTACTCTTTTCTTCGTTTCCAACTGAATCTTCCTGTCTCTCAATATTCTGCTTGGTTTTTGAAATGTTTCCTTGGCTGTGCCAATCTGCCTTTGGATCTCAGTGTCGCACTTTCCATCCTCTCTCAAAACACTTCCTAGATTCAAAACATTTTTGCACCTGTTTGATTTTAGTGTCCCCGACCTGTAGTTGGCATTTTTGGGTCCTTTTCTTTTTTTGCTGATGACAATACATTAAGTTTTCTTGTAGTTTATGTTTAGTCATTTCTTCTCAATTTCCCTTGCTACCATTTGTTGTTCGAATTCCATATTAATTATTAATTAAATAACAGGACAGATTGGGTTCTATAGCCTTGGCAAAAAACGATTCTACCGTAGAAATCAATGGCAACCTACTGCGGAATAATCTTCTGCCTAGTCAGTCATGTCTCTTTCGAGACATGATCGCCCAAAGCGTGTATCACGTATGGCACTTAACTGACTGACTGACCATCTGATGGAGATCCTCTATTTTCCTTTTCATGTCTTCTATCAGCAATGTGTTATCTGCATATCTTATATTGTTAAGATTATAGCCGCCATTGACGAATCCTGGCAGAACTTCTAGTTCTCTCAGAATTGATTCAGTGTACAGGTTGAATAGATCCAGTGAGAAGGCACATCCTTTTCTTACACCCGTTTTAGATGATAAGTTTTATTGTTTAATTTATAGTTTTGTATGGCGTATCAGCCATTTACAAGTTATTTAAAGCCAGAATATATTTTTGCATTGTAGGAATTTTTTGTGCAAAAGATAAATATTTTTTACTGATACAAGTCCCACTAAATAACTCATAACTGGAGGGACAGGGAGGAGTGGTGTATTAACACCTTTCCCAATGGTATTTGTGCGTAAGTGAATATAATGAACCTTATCAGTTAACCACTGAACCACACACGCATCGAAGCTTAGAGCACCTAGGGTTCCCCAGCGGTCACCCATCTAAGTACTGACCAGAATCGACGTTGCTTAACTTCACTGCTCGTACGGGAATTAATGTTTCAATATAATATGGACATAAAACTTAAATAGATAAGAAAGCTCACGTATCGCTTTTCTTTGGTGTCACACACACACACACACACACATATATATATATATATATAATATAGTTAACCAGTTTTTGGTCATAATTAAATTAAACCAGTATACAGTCAGTCAGATAAGTGTCATACGTGATACATGCTTGGGCAATCATGTCTCGAAAGAGACACGACAGACTGGGCGAAAGATTTTCCCGTAGTAGACTGCAGTTACTTTTAGCAGTAGAATGATTGCCAACCAAGGCTATAGAACCCAATCTGTCCTGTTATTTAATCCATAGCTGGAGGGAGAAGCGACGGATTCATAGCTTTCTCAAGGCTATTTGCGCGTATGAGAATGCAACGAATTCAACTGTAATCCGAAAATGTATAATGTAGAGCTTTTGAAGATTCTTCATTTGGATACTTGTTATTCACTCAACCTTGGTTTCAACCATTCCGTATCTTCAGTTGTTTTATAATAACTGATTTTCCAACCTTTTCAAATGTACGACAGGGTATTTTTTTTTTTACGACTGGAGGTTTAAAATAAGTGAAATTTCCAAAATTAGGGAGGAGTTTTTTAAGGATCTTAAACACTTTCATCCAGGTTTGCATGATCTTATATATATATAAAAGAGGGAGCAGAAGAAGAGAGTTATTAAGAGATTGAGAGACTGAGATGGATAGACTGATAAGAGAGAAAAGGAATTAGAAGAAACAGGAGTGTGTGGGAGAGAAGTGGGTTTTGTAAAAGGGAGACAGAGTAAGAGAAGGAGTGGAGGTGAGTTGTACAGAATGAGACAGAAAGAGGAGAAAAGATGGACTACTGTGGGTTTCTTGCGAAAAGTGTGTCAACAGAGAAAAATATAAACGTAAAAAAAAAAATAAAGAAATAGTTAATAAGTGAAAACAAAATAAATAATACAAAACAGTAATAGAGAGAAAGTGAAAACCCGAGGGTATTAGAGAGAGTAGGGGAAGACAATATAAAAAGGTGCGTGTGAGGCTTGGCTTGAGTGAGAGTGCGCACGTGTCTGTCTTTGTGTGTGTGTGTGTGTGTGTGTGTGTGTGTGTGTGTGTGTGTGTGTGTGAGAGAGAGAGAAAGAAAGATAGAGAGAGTGATGAGATTGGGAATGTGAGAGTTCTAGTAACAAAGTTACAGTTTGAAAAACGATAGAAAGGGAACGATATTTAATGAAAAAGAGGGAAACTAAGAGAGAGAGAGAGAGAGTATGTGTGAGAAGAGGAGAGCTAATGTGTGATGGAAAGAGAGAGTGAGAACAAGATGGCGAAAGTATTAAGCAAATGGCTTCTTAGTTCCAGGCAGCTGCATTGGGGCCGTTTGGCAAATGCGATGAGAAGCAGGAAAACTCGATAGACGACTGCAAGAGACTGTAAAGACAAATGAGGTGGGCTGGGGAGCAGTCAAGCACATTTGCGGCTATGGAAAACGAGGGATGTCGTTTTTAAAATCATATTCTAGCTGAAGTTCGAACTAGGGCGGAGAGCATCCTTAATGGGAGACCTTATGGCGGGAGGCTCAGACCCCAGATCAAAGGGTGCGATTAATCGGCATTGACCTTTTGCAAGTAATTATTTACACCACGGGGGGATCGCGGATTTTACGACTAATAACCAAGGTCCCTCAAACAAAACAAAGCAGAAAAGAAAGAAATTATCTTTCTAACCTTATTTTGAATTTCTTTCTTTCTTTCTTTCTTTCTTTCTTTCTTTCTTTCTTTCTTAACATTCCCCCTTTCTTTTTATATAATCTGGTCTTTCTTAATATTTTCCTTTCTTTCTTTCTTTCTTTCTTTCTTTCTTTTTCAATATTATCAATTCTTTCTTAATATTTACCCTTTCTTTCTTTCTTTCTTTTAATATTATTCATTCTTACCTAATATTTTATTTTTTATTTTTTTCTTTCTTTTTGTCTTACTTAATATCATTAATTCTTTTTGTGGTACAGTGGATATCGGCTCGGAACGAGAAATCGGGGAGCCGAGTTCGAATTCCAGTTGAATCCATTGTATTCACTTACGCGCAAATACCCTTGGGAAAGGTATTAATCCGTCTCTTCCTTCCAGTTATGGGTTAAATAGCAGGACAGATTGGGTTCTATAGCCTTAGTCGGCAACCAGTCTACCGCAGAAAGCAATGGCAACCTACTGCGGGATAATCTTCTGCCCAGTCAGTCATGCCTCTTTCGAGACATGATCGCCCAAGCGTGTATCACGTATGGCACTTAACTGACTGCCTGGCCCTTTCTTTCTTTCTTTCTTTTAATATTATCCATTCTTACTTAATATTTCCTTTTTTCTTTTTTTTCTTTTTCTTAATATTACCAATTCTTTATTGATATATATCCTTTCTTTCTTTCTTTCTTTTAATATCATCCATTCTTACTTAATATTTTCTTTTTTCTTTTCTTTTTTGTCTTTCTTAATATTACCAATTCTTTATTAATATTTACCCTTTCTTTCTTTCTTTCTTTCTTTCTTTCTTTCTTTCTTCCTTTCTTTCTTTCTTAATAATTTCCCCTTTTTCTTTTTTCTTTCTTTTTTCTTTCTTCATAATAATATCCATTTTTTCTTTCTTTTATCTATATATTTATTTGTAAACTTGTACAGAACATGCGGCATTCTAATGATGAACATGTTTGTTCTGCAAGCCGTTAAGAGTAAGCTGTCGGATTATGTTTGATAAATTTAATGAATGAGTTCAATATCAGTAGTCGGTGTTCGAGCCCAGTTAAAAAGCTAATATTTTGAATGCAGATTTTTCAAGTTAGAAAAAAATGTACAACGTAATATTCTTTTTCTAATTATTATTTTCTCCCTACTTCAACACTGCACTAGATGCCCCGCTTATACACTTCCATTTACGGAACATAAAAACTGGACGTGCAGGTAATTTAACGGCTAGTTTATCAGCCGAGTTCGAATTTGGACTGAGTTCAGTCAGTCAGTTAAGTGCCATACGTGAAACACGCTTGGGCGATCATGTCTCGAAAGAGACATGACTGACTGGGCAGAAGATTATCCCGCAGTAGGTTGCCATTGCTTTCTGCGGCAGACTGGTTGCCAGCCAAGGCAATGAATTCAACTGGAATTCGAACTCGGCTCTTTGATTTCTTGTTCCGAGCCGATATCCACTGGATCACCACGCACATCCTACGGACTGAGTTCACTTTCGCGTAAATTGGTTAAGTGCCATACGTGATATACAATTGGGCGATCATGTCCCGAAAGAGACATGACTGACTGGGGATTATATTTTCCCGTAGCAAGTTGCTGTTACTTTTTGTGGTAGACTGGTTGTCAACCAAGGCTATAGAACCCAATCTTTCCTGCTATTTAACCTATACTTGGGGGGAGAAGACACAGATTAATACCTTTCTTAAGGTTAGTTGCGTGTTAGTGAATGCAACGAATTCAACTTGAATTAGAACTCGACTCTCCTATTTCTCGTTCCGTGCCGTTATCCACTGCACCGCTGTATTTGTTAACTCGAAAAGCTGATTGGGCTCTCTTGCTTTGAATTAGCCACCATTAGAAAATACTGAATTAAGAAACACTCTGAAGAGGGACAGGTTCCGTCAGACTATCTTGCCACAGACGTACTACTGCTATTTTTTTTTTAGTTAGTTTTCTGTTTATTGTAATTTAGCATTTACTGAGATATCTGAGCTTGAGTTTAGAATATCTTCGTTGCAAGGTGGAATTTTGGACAGCCATATTTTTAAATCTTTTTTCAAGGATTCTAGCCGTGATCAACTTTTGTTTTTAAAATTGCTTATTGCAGGAAAGCTTCCTTTGCACTAAGTTTCCAAAAAATATTTAATCAATAACATTTGAATACAGGAATGATACAGGAAAAGACATGTGAAGTTTCTGGGATGTGTAACGAGGAAGGAAGATTTGGAGAATCTGATACTCACGGGACGGATAGAAGGAAAGAGAGACGAGGAAAGAAACGTGTAAGAAACTTGATGGACTTTAGTAGATGGATGGCGGAGCAGGGTTTGGGAGAGCTAACAAGAAAAAGGGTGTTCAGCGCTACTAGGGATAGGGGAATGTAAAAGGTCATTGCCTACGTCCTGAAGGGACACGGCTCATAGAAGAAGATATTCTTAAATTTTCTTCCAAGGATTCTAACCCTGGTCGATTTTTGTTTTTAATATTGTTTATAGCATAAAAGCTTGCTTCTCACAAATATGACGTTGGGAACGGAAAAATTATATCCCTTACTTTTTTTTTTTTTTTTTTTTTGTAATAGTTAGAAATTCGACCTTAAGGGAAAACGAAAATGACATAATATTTGTTGTTGAGTATTTTAATTTCAATCCTTTGTCACTTCATGTTTCTGTTAACTCTTCCTCGTCTCTAATACTTCAATTTGCTGATGTACATGCAATTAAAACGGGAATTTTTCACCCAGTCTAGAGATCGCATGTCAACTGTGTGGCCAGTTTTTTTTTTTAATCGTATCACCCCAAGCAAGGCGGTAACGCCACTGATGTGCAGGGGGCTACGTAATAGTGAAAAGATTGGAAAAGAGAAAGCCGGAAACCACATCCTAAACAGGGAACAAGGGACGAGCCTCTTAACCTGTTCAACAGACGTGGGTGGAGTGTGAACCGGGCGATACACAGGAAAAAAAGTCCCAATTTTGGTAAGGAAAAAATTCGGAATTAATTTGAATGTTTCTAATTTATGCTTAATATTTATCTTTACATGAATATTCAGTGTTTTTAATGCTGATGATTAAGACAAATATTCCAGTTGGCTCCAAGAAAGAAAAAAAAACTCCACCAATGTGGTTCTCCCATCGAGCAACACACAAGTTGCGGAGGTGTTCTTGTAGCTGCACGTAGCGTCGATGAACTCTTCTTTGAGGCGGTGAGGGTGTCAACAGCATCCTGCTGGATAATGGTGCCCACTGTCGATTCTTCATGTTGAAACGATTTAGTGACACTCCAGACTGAAGCATGGTAGTGAACAACGAGGCTAAAGGATTTATTATTCCACACTTAGCAGATGTAGTAAATTTTTATTTTGTTCCCCGAAGGCCTTTACCCCGTCAAATCTTTCCAAAACATCCTTAATTCCGTGCAAATGTGTATGCTGAACTCAAATCGATAATTGTTTATAGAAGAAACGTACCTTTTTTTTCATGTTATCGACTAAAAATAAATCGGACTATATCTCACCCCTTACCACCGTTTTCATATCTGATTCACCGCTGAATGACATGAGGCGTAGGATACTAAATTCGTTCTATTTATTCCCTTTTCAGCAATTGCTCTGCCTTTTGTTGTTTCGGAACTCATTTTTCGCGCATTAATCGCAAAATGGATGTAAAATGGCTGAGAAATCGGAAAACTACGCATGAAGTCAGTCTGCAGTTAATAACATTTTCAAACCATGGTTAGTGGGTGCGATAAACAGCGACAAAAAGTTCCATATTTTTCTTCTCGATAAAATGAAAAAAAGGGAGGTTTTTGCAATAAACAATTATCGATTTGAGTTCAGCATCTATATTTGCACGAAAATAGGGATGTTTTCGAAAGATTTCAAGGGGCAAAACCCTTCGGGGAACAAAACAAAAATTTACCGCACATGTTGGAATTTTTCCAGACTGATGCTGCCCTAATTATACAAAAATCTAATGTTTTGTTCTATTTCACCATTTTAAATCAAAATTAATCAGTCCTGCTTATTCCGGCGACGGATTGACATATTAACTTTAAAAAGTGAGAATTTCATAATTCAGTTAAGTGCCATACGTGATACACGCTTGGGCGATCATGTCTCGAAAGAGGCATGACTGACTGGGCAGAAGATTATCCCGCAGTAAGTTGCCATTGCTTTCTGCTATAGACTGGTTGCCAACCAAGGCTATTGAACCCAATCTGACCTATTATTTAACTCATAGCTGGAGGGAAGAGATGGATTAACACCTTTCCTAAGGGTATTTGTGCGTAAGTGAATGCAAGGAATTCAACTGGAATTCGAACTCGGCTCCCCGATTTGTCGTTCTGAGTCGATATCCACTGCATCAGAACATTTCATAATTAGCCTTTCCACAAAAGAAAAACGCTGAAACAGTGCTAACATTTTTCTATTTTTTTTTTATTTTCTGTGACGTTATTTTTCCAGTGAATTTTACCTGTGTCTTTTTCTGTGGCATTGTTTTTCTGATTTTTATTTTGTGACTTTTCCCCTGTGGCTTTTTCTGGTGAGTTTTCCTGTGACTTTTTTTTAACTGTGACTTTTCTATCTTGGATTGTAACGCGTAAGCGTAGAAAAATATTTTTGCATATTGTGTACAATTTTTTGAATTGTATCTAAACTTTGTATAATTAGTTCAATAAGATCTTGATACCCTTACCACCTGTCCTCGACTTCAAACATTTCTACTGCATTTTTTCATCGAATCTGTTCCTTCCAGAGTAGCAATTTTTTTCCAACATTACTTGGACATTCTTATTAACAATGTTCAAACTCCACCCACTTTATATATTACATATGTATTTATTTATTATAACATTGACATACACGTATATTCAATTCTAATGACGTTTTAATTTTGATGTGCACACTTATTGGGTTTTGGTCATTTTTTTTCAGCGCTCAATACGAAAGTAGACCAAAAAAAAAAGTTTATATATATATATATATATATATATATATATATATATATATATATATATAATCATATCACCCCGAGCAAGGCGGTAACGCTACTGATGTACAGGAAGCTACGTAATAGTGAAAAGATTGGAAAAGAGAAAGCCGGAAACCACATCCTAAACAGGGAACAAGGGATGAGCCTCTTAACCTGTTCAATAGATGTGGGTGGAGTGTGAATCGGGCGATAGATAGATCTATCTACTCCAATTGATAGATCTATCTACTCCAATTATCATTTGAAAATAATTTAATTAATAGCCTTCACTATATTAAATAGCCGTTGATCCTACATGAAGATCCATCCTGTTGTCTAGTCACCGTCCTCAACAGGAAAACCTGGTGAGGAAACCGGTTTAGTCGCCAATACAGCAGGTAGAGCTGGGTTATCAATAGTGCTGAATATAAAAACTAATCTAGGCTTAATAAATATTGGTGTTTAGGACGATGCGGATTTACTCTTCTGAAATGGTTAACTAACTAATCTGACGGCGTATTTTCTACAGAGCAGTGAGTTCGATCATCAAAGATGATCCATACTTGCGACCTTGAGCCACAACCAGGCTAGACACTTCAACGTGGTTCAGTGTTTTGCAAGATGTTCTGGAGGATCAAGGTCTTCCGTGTTTTATGTTCAAACTGTTTGAGAGTAACTAAAGTTAATTATGATGAATGCGGTATGTGATATGACTGAAATAGACGGTTGTAGGATAAGGAAGATAGATAACAAGTGACTCATGACCAACCCCAATAATCTTTTGTCGTATTCAGGGAAGAATCCATTCAGAAATCTGACTCCAAAGTAGCAGTTCTGGAACTTGCTCTTTATATTTGGAATAGGATAAACTTAGTACATAGATACTCTAACAAACTATTACGGTGATGGAGGGCGCCAGACATAAGTAGCCTTCATGTCAGACTAGGCTAGACTTCGTTCTACATAAAGTTTGTGTATAATTAGAGTACGTATGACTATGCGAATACGAGCGGCCATTGGGATTATTATCTGAGTCAGGTACAAGACCACAGATATTGGGAATCCAACGAAGATTAGACTCATTGCTTTAGCAGATAAATTAGCAGGATATCAATTTTACCATTTCAGATACGATTCTATTTATTTAATAATCTGAAGCAACGCAATAACAGTGAGGCACCTAGTGAGGATCGAATTCTTTACACTAGCGAATTGACCAACGAGACGAGTTTCTTCGTCATTGAACCAGAAGAAACCCTCAAGTTACTGGTCATTTGTGTGTGTGTGTGTGCGTGTGTGTGTCTGCATGCGTCTGTATGTGTGTGTGTGTGTGTGTGTGTGTGTCTGCATGCGTCTGTATGTGTGTGTGTGTGTGTCTGCATGCATGTGTGTGTGTGTCTGCATGTGTGTGTGTGTCTGCATGTGTGTGTGTCTGTGTCTGCATGTGTGTCTGCATGCGCGTGTGTGTGTATGTCTGCATGCGTGTGTGTGTGAGGGGGTGTTAGTAATTTATGCGCACGTACATGCGTATGTGGTATGTGTGGGCATATTTGATTCGCGGTCTTGCATCTGTGTGTTTGAGGATTGATTTTTGTGACATACAAGTGCTAGAAAGGACGTAAGTGGGGAAATTAGTGAAAGGAAAGAGAGAAAAAAAATAGAGAGAGGGGGAAGAGAGACAAAGCGTATGTGAGTGAGATTGGGAGGAAGAGGAAGAGGCTGTGATGAGAGAGGACAGAAAGGCAGACAATTCAGTAATGTGTGCGTTCGAGTGCCCTTTTTTTTGTAATAGGAGTTTTAATTTTTCTCCCTCAACATTCAGGTTTTGAGGTTTGATATTAATGATGAGGGTGGTGAAGGAGGTGGTGGAAGCCGGCCACGCTAGAGGGTCGTGACGTTGGGTCGGGGGCGATGTTGACGACTGTAGTGGGTCAGCAGTGATCAGTCGGAGAGAAGGCAGAAGAGTGGGAAAGGGGTCTGTGAATAGATGACGAAGAATAGCAACGAAAACCAAATAGGGTTAAGGGGCCAATAGTAAAGTTTTAGGGGGCAAACGAAGGTGACAGTAAGAGAAAATAGGATGACCGGGGGGGTGTAGAGAGCAGAATTGATGAGCCGAGATAGTTGCTAGTGGGTAAGGTTTAGGGGTGGATGAATGAAACCTCTTGTCTCTGCGGCTGTGTTTTGTGGTGGCAGTCTGGTCGGCAGTTGGGGCTGGAAGGAAGTGGCCAGGCAAAGAGAAACTGGCGTAGGACGATTCAATCGCGGTTGTCGTGCGTAGTTGGGTTGGGCAGTAACGCTAAAGTTTGGTCGCAAAAACACAAAATGACACATACATATATCATTAGTACACACGTATAAGCACAAACGAAGATAGATGAATATACAAGGGGGATTACAAAAATAAGTAGAAATACGTGCGCACATAGAGAAAGATTTAAATATAGACACGCAAGCACTAAAAAAAATATGTCAATGCTAACATCTGACACGAGTATATTTGTAATTTACAAATAAATATCATGCATAAATACATATACACATATGCAAACTGAGATGCATATAAAAAAGGCGTAGATATAGAGACATTAATGCACACACACACACACACACACACACACACACACACACACACACACACATATATATATATATATATATATATATATATATATATATATATATATATAGTCATCCGCAGCGTGAAATTGTTAGTAGAAAAAATGTAGGAAAGCTACGTTACGGCAGTGGGAAAGTGAGTGAAACTGAAATGCCAGATCACGACCAATAGTTTTGCAGATTCTTCTTTGGATTTTATAAACGATCTCTCAATATAGCAAGGTCACCAGACCATAGGTGGCAGCGATATTTGAATATGAATAGTAGCCATAATAATATGTAAGATAGATTCTGGCAAGAAAAATTGTCTAACACTACATAGAGAACCAACTTTCCTAGCAACGGACTTAGCAATTATATACATATATATATGTATTAATAGTACTTGCTTCGAAAACAGTTGGAGTCTCTTGGTTGTGTTTTGAAAACTAAACATAAAACTCAATGATGAATGGAATTACAACTTCTCTCACATGACATAATATCGGAGAAAAAACCAAATATACAAACAACGAAAATTTAGATTCTCCTTAAAAATGGGTAAACGATTAGCCGAAAACGCCCAGGACTATAATCCTTACGGACAGTTTCTGCACACTCATAAACTTCATGCGACAAAAAGTTGTAAGATGAATGGAAAATAGTAATGAAAATATTAGCCGTTAGGGAAACATTTGGCATTCATTAGCCGTTTCCTTATAGGGAAACATTTGGTATTTATTATTCTTTTCCGTATAGGGAAACACTTGGTATTTATTAGCCGTTTCCTTATAGGAAAACACATGGTATTTATTAGTCGTTTCTTTATAGGGAAATTTTTGGAATTTATTATCCTTTTCCTTATAGGGAAACATTTGATATTTATTATCCTTTTCCTTATAAGGAAACATTTGGCATTTATTATCCATTTCCTTATAGGAAAACATTTGGTATTTATTAGCCGTTTCCTTATAGGGAAACATTTGCTATTTATTATCCTTATCTTTATAAGGAAACATTTGGTATTTATTTGCCATTTCCTGATAGGAAAACATTTGGGATTTATTAACCATTTCTTTATAGGGAAATATTTGGTATTTATTATCCTTTTCCTTATAGGAAAACATTTGGTATTTATTATCCTTTTTCTTATAGCGAAACATTTGGTATTTATTATCCTTTTCCTTATAGGGAAACACTTGGTATTTATTATCCTTTTTCTTCTAGGGAAACATTTGGTATTTATTATCCTTTTCCTGAAAGGAAAACACTTGGTATTTATTAGACGTTTCTTTATAGGGAAACATTTGTTATTTATTATCCTTTTCATTATAGGGAAACATTTGGTATTTATTAGCCGTTTCCTCATAGGGAAACACTTGGTATTTATTAGCCGTTTCTTTATAGGGAAACATTTGGTATTTATTATCCTTTTCCTGAAAGGGAAACACTTGGTATTTAAATTCCTTTTCATGATAGGGAAATATTTGGTATTTATCAGCCATTTCCTTATAGGAAAACACATGGTATTTATTAGCCGTTTTTTTTATAGGGAAACATTTGGTATTTATTTTCCTTTTCCTTATAGGGAAACATTTGGCATTTATTAGCCGTTTCCCTATAAGGAAACATTTGGTATTTATTAGCCGTTTCCTGATAATGAAACATTTGGTATTTATTATCCTTTTCCTGAAATGGAAACACTTGGCATTTATTAGCCGTTTCCTTATAGGGAAACATTTGGTATTTATTATCCTTTTCCTTATAGGGAAACATTTGTTATTTATTATCCTTTTCCTTATAGGGAAACATATGGTATTTATTAGCCGTTTCCTTATAGGGAAACACTTGGTATTTATTAGCCGTTTCCTTATAGGGAAACACTTGGTATTTATGAGCTGTTTCCTTATAGGGAAACATTTGGTATTTATTAGCCGTTTCATTATAGGGAAACATTTGGTATTTATTAGCCGCTTCCTTATAGGGAAACATTTGATACTTATTTGGTCCTGCTTTCGATTGAAATTTATAAAAGGTTTTTCTTCAAACAACTTTTCAGTAGCTGTTATAACTTCTCCCAGTATAGATGGCGGTTTCCTTCCTAACATATTATTTGATGTAGTAATTGATCAAGTCCTTTGATCGGGAGATTGGAGCTTTTAAGAATCGTGGAACCACCTCCTACGTGCTGTTGTTCCCAGGTTCACACTGACCCGGAGTGGTAACATCGGTTAGGGTCGCACCTATAAAAAAAAATTGTGACCCACCTCCAAAAAAAAAAAAAAAAAGCAAAAAACAAAACACTATGAAAGTATAAAATACATTTTATAATAAAAATATCAGCAACCTATTTTTATGTACAAATGTATGAACAGGCAATACATTTTTATATTAAAAAGGACCAACAATATATATTTATATTAAAAAAAAAAACAATATATAATTGCCTTAAAATGACCAGTAGTATATTTTCACATTAAAACGGTACAGCAGTTCATAGTTATAGTAAAATGACCAACAATATATTTTTATTAAAAAAGACCAACAATACATATTTATAGTAAAATGACCTGCAATACATTTTCATATTAAAAAGACCAACAATAAGTATTTGTAGTAAAATGACCAGCACAATATCTATATCTATAACAGTGACGAGAAAGGACGTTGTGTAAGTATTTGTTTGATAGATTCGACTTAGCTTCTGCATTTTGCAGTCTAGCTCGAGGAAGTTGCGCTTAGATGCAGATCAAAATTTTAGAACGCTAACGACAACTTGAAATTTTTTAGAAGCCAAAATTAGGGGTAGAAAAATATATATTATCGCCCCAAAAAGTCAGGGATCAGTTTATGTATTGATTATATTATAGAATCGATCACCCCACTTTATATTATCCATATATATGTTGCTACTTCCTCTTCTACCCTAATCCATTAGATACATTCTATATTGTCATCTATATCTATAAAAGTGACGAGGATGGACGTTGTGTAAGTATTTGCTATATAAATTCATCATATGTTTTTTATTCTTAATATTCTTTAAGTGAAACCAGGCTAAACTGCTAGTTTTGATATAAAAAAAACAATACATATTTGTAGTAAATGACCAACAATATATTTTATACAAAAATGGACCAACAATACATATTTATAATAAAATGACCAGCAATAATATTTTTATTTTTAAAAGGACTAACAATACATTATTATAGTAAATGGGCAAGCAATACATTTTCATATAAAAAATACCAACAATACATATTTATAGTAAAATGAACAGCAATACATTTTATATTTAAAAGGACCAATACATTTTTACAATAAAATGACCGGGAATATATTTTTATGTTAAAAAAAGTCCAACAGTACATATATTTAGTAAAATGAACAGCAATACGTTTTCATATTAAAAAGGAGTAAAAATACATATTTATAGTCAATGAACAACAACAGGTTTTTATATAAAAATGGACCAACAATACTCATTTATTGCAAAATGAGCGTTAATATATTTTCATATTAAAAAAGAGCAATAATGCACTTTCATAATAAAATGACCAGTAATATATTTACATATTAAAAAGGACCAACAATGCAAATTTGTAGTAAAATAATCAGCAATATATTTTTATATTAAAAAGGACCAACAATACATATTTATAGTAAAATGACAAACATTTGTTTTTTATTTTAAAAATAACCAACAATACACTTTTATGCTAAAGTGACCAACAATATATTTTTAAATTAAAAAGACCAACAATACATATTTATATTAAAATTGCCAGCAATACATTTTTCGATTGAAAGTTCTAACAGTACATATTTGTAGTAAAATGACCAACAATACTTTTTTATATTAAAAAAGATCAACAATACAGAATTATTGTAAAATGACAATCAATACATTTTTTATTAAAAGGACTAACAATATATATTCATAGTAAAATGAACAATACAATTTACATTAAAAAAGACCAACAATACATAATTATAGTAAAATGACCAGCAACTCAATTTTATATTAAAAAGGACCAAAAATACATATTATAGTAAAATGACCAGAAATACATTTTATATTAAAAAGGATCAACAATATATATTTAGTAAAATGAGCAACAATACATTTATATATAAAAAAGACCAACAATACATATTTGTAGTAAAAGGACTAGCAAAACAAATTTTTATAGTAGAATGGTTCAACAGTATATATTTAGAGTGAAATGACCAACAATATAATTTAATATTAAAAAAGACCATAAATACACATATATACTAAATTATCAACAATACATATGTATTTAAAAATAGACAAGCAATATGTTTCTATATTAAAAAGCCCAACAATACACTGTTATATTAAAATTACAAGCAATATATTTTATATTAGAAATGACCGACGATGCATATTTGTACTAAATGACCAACAATACATTTTCATGTAAAAATGGACCAACAATACATATGTATAGTAAAATGACCAACAATATTGTTTTTATATTAAAAAGGACCAATAATACATATTTATAATAAAATGACCAACAATATATTTTATATTTAAAAAAAACCAACAATACATATTTGTAGTAAAATAAATAGTTATACATTTACATTAAAAAGAGTCAATAATACACTTTTATAGTAAAATGACCGGCATGTTGTTTTTATGTTAAAAAAGATAAATAGTAAATATTTTTAGTAAAATGATCATCAATATATTTCCATATTAAAAAGGACAAACAATACATATTTATAGTAAATGAAAAACAATTTTTTATATAAAAATGAACCAACAGTACATACTTATATAAAATGAATAGCAATATATTTTCAGATTAAAAATTTGCAACAATAAGCTATCATAGTAAAATGACCAGAAATATATTTATAGATTAAAAAGTACCAACAATATATATTTACAGTAAAATGACAAACAGAAGTTTTTATATGGAAAAGAAACAACAGTATATTTTTGTAGTAGACTGACCAACAATGCATTTTTAAATTAAAAAGACCAAAAATACATATTTATATTAAAATGGCCAGCAATATATTTTTCGATTAAAAAGATTTAACAGTACATATAACCAACAATGCTCTTTTATATTAAAAAAATCAACAATATATAGTTATAGTAAAATGACCAACAATACATTTATATATTAAAACAGACGAATAATAAATATTTATATTAAAATGACTACCAAAACATTTTTATGAAGATCGTACAACAGTATTTATTTATAGTAAAATGACTAACAATAACATTTAATATTAAAATAGACTAACAATACGTATTTATACTAAATCACCAACAATAAATATTTATATAAAAATGAACAAACAATACACATTTATTGTAAAATGACCAGCAATACGTTTTTTAGATTAAAAGGAACCAAAGAATACACTATTATAGTAATATAACCAGCAATTCGTTTTTATTAAAATAGACTAACAATACATATTTATAGTAAAAGACCAGCAATATATTCATATATTAGAAAGGAACCAAAAATACACTTTTATAAAAAAATGATCAGCAATTCATTTTTATATTAAAAATGAACAGCAATGCATATTTTTAGTAACATAATCAGCAATATATTTTTATATTAAAAATGACTAACAACAAACATTTCAACTAAAATGAGTAACAAAAATTTTTATATTGAAAAGAACGAACAGCACACATTTATAACAAAATGACTAGCAATACATTTTTATACTAAAATGACCAACAGTACATATTTATATTAAAATGAACAGCAATATATTTATATACTAAAAAGGTCTAACACTACATATTTATAGTAAAATGATCAACAATATATTTTATATCAAAAGGTGCAACAACACATATTTATAGTAAAATGATCAACAATACAGTTTCATATTAAAAAAGACCAACAATACATATTTATTGAAATGAACAAGACAGTTTTATATTCAAAAGGACCAACAATACATATTGACAGTAAAATGACTAGCAATACGTTTTAATATAAACACGGACCAACAATACATAAGTATAGTAAATGACCAACATTCCATTTTTTATAAAAATAGACCAAGAATATATATTTGTATTAAAATGAACAGCAATAATTTTTTATCAAAAAGGACCAACAATACACGTGTATAATAAAATGACCTGCAATATATTTTTATATTAAAAAGGGCTAACGATACAAATTTATATTAAAATGAGCAGCAATACTTTTTGAGATTAAAATGGGCCAACAATACGCTTTTATTGTAAAATGACCAGCAACATATTTTTATATTAAAAGGACCAACAATACATATTTATATTAAAATGATCAAAAATACATTTTTATATAAAACAAGTCAGCAACTATTCATGTTTATAGAAAATCACTAGTAATACATTTTTATATTAAAAAGGACTAATAATATACTGTTATAGTAAATTGTCCAGCAATATATTTTTATATTAAAAAGGACCAACAATGGATGTTTGTAATAAAATGATCAGGAATGCATATTTATATTAAAAAGAGCCAACAATACATATTTACAGTAAATTGACCAACGAAACGTTTTATATGAAAAATGAACAACAATACATATTTATATTAAAATGACCAATAAAACCTTTTAATGTGAAAACTAACCAACAATACCCTTTTATAGTAAAATGACCAGCAATACTAAAAAGACCATCAATACATATTTATTGGAAAATGACTAGCAATATATTTTTAAATCAAAATAACCAGTAATACCTTTTATCTATCGCTGAAGGCATAAAACTGTGTTCAAAATATTTATATTTCGGTATTAAATAACTCATAGAGATTGATATGCCGCTAAGTAAACTCAAATAAAAATTTAAAAAATACTTATATAGTGTGGAATATCAACGTCCTGATTATATTATTGTGTTCTTCAGGATACATGTGCTGTCCATTTTAGTTGTTACTGCTGTTGGCAGTTCTCTTGTGGTGTGGTTTCTATTATCTGGTACAATTTTCTGTTTGTCATTCTATAGCTCCAGTATACAATCTTCAAAGCAGGACGGTTTTTGTCAAAGCCCACACGTTCAACTCTCTCAAAGCCACGTACCTTAGGAAGCGGCTGTATACGACTGGCAGTTAAGCTATTTCTGGACGTGTTTGTCGCCATGAATGACATCCATATGAAAGTTTCGATCGGACGAGGCCATTTAAGAACATGACTCAAGAAGAAAGATAGTCTTCACCAAGACCCATATGCTTCTCTCACCCAAATCCATTTTTTATCATTGATCTGAGAAAACAGATGTAGACAACTGACAGTTAAGATATTTCTGAACAGGTTTGTCGCCATGCATGACATCCATAGGAAATTCTCGATCTTATGAGGCTATTTAGGATTATAGAAAAAAACTGAATAAGAAACTAAGCGGAGGAAAAGAAACCAACCGAGATTACCTCAGCAACGGCGAGTGAACCGGCAGAAGCCCAACGCAAGTAAACAGTTTCTGGACGTGTGGCGTACTGGTCGAAGGCAGCCGTTCGTTTTCGTCTCGCGTAGTTCAGTGTTCCTTCGATCGCGGCCGCCCGTGGCGGGTGCCTGGCCCATTCTGTGCGAATGGCGAACGATGGCCTTCGATCCGAGAGTCGGGTTGCTTGGGAACGTAACCCAAATCGGGTGGTAAGTTCCATCCAAGGTTAAATACGGGGACGAGTCCGATAGTCGACAAGTACCGTGAGGGAAAGTTGAAAAGAACTCCGGTGTCAAATTTGAAATTCATATTTGTTACAATGACGTAAAGAAATAATAATGATAGCTCATAATACAAAATTTGCAAAAGATGCTTGCAGAAAGTTTTACTTTGTGCGCCATACAATTAGACAATATAATATGTTAAAATTGCAGTTCTGCTGGGGTCATAAAAATACAATTGTAATACTGATGAGCAAATGTTCACTTTCTTGTTTTTATTGGACTGTCGAGAAAAGTTTACAAAGTTGACGATTCACAGGCACCGCCGGATTTTTAGCTTGTTTAGATAACTTTTTGCAAACTGAAATGAGGTGAATTTAGTATTTTCACAGAGTTCAAAATCTTTGTTAATAGTGTAATTTATGACCTTAGGTGGCGATTGGCGGGTGTGATTGACAGATACTTCCGGCCGTATATAAAGTCAACAAAATGACAACCAAAATAGCAAAAATTGTAATATATTACCATGAACGGCAACAGATCGGTGGATGTATCTGTTAGATACATCCAGCTGAAAATAAAGTCAACAAAATGACAACCGGAAAAGCAAAAATTCTAATATATTACCTTGAACAGCGAGAGACCAAGGGATGTAACTGACAGATACATCCGGCCGTAGATAAAGTCAACAAATTGACAACCAGAAAAGCAAAAATTGTAATATATTATATTGAACGGCGACGGACAGGTGGATGCAGCTGACAAATAAAACCAGCAGTAGATAAAGTCAACAAAGTTATAACCGGAAAATACGTAGGTGAGGAGGTGTGGCCGTGTGGGTCTTTAATTTTGGCTGAATTAATGACCTGCTGGCTTTCAACTCCCGACAGCTCCATTCGTGTGCACGAACTCTCTCCGACAGCCCTCCTGCTCCACACAAGCGTCACCGTCGAAGAATAAAAATTACAAGATTTTATTTTTATATATACATGTTCTCCGTGGTTTTCCAGCGGTAGAATATAACAATAGCAATAGAAAGACTTTTTCCATTCTCAAGCTTTTTTGCAATAAACATTTTTAAAATCAAAAATAGAACACGGTTAGCATCCTTGGAAAAAAGGTTTGAAAAGTAATCCTTTCCAAAATTCGACATTGCAAAGATTACATAAACTTATTTATAAATGGAACTTTGTCTGCGCATGTGTGTGTCTGTGTGTGCGTGTCCGTTACCTATAGACTCCAAAACGGCTGAACCGATTTTCTTGAAAATTAACACAGTTGCACTATAAGCGTCTGCGAGAGTTCTTAGCTAGGTTTCGTATCGAGGTACCCCCGATAAATATCGAAAATCGATAATCGAAAAAATCGGGTTATAGAAGGAGTGGTCCGATTTTAATCAAATTTGATGCACTCATAGACAAAGACATAAGAAACGATATTCAGAAGTTTTAAGGTTGCAGTTCTTACAATAGTGCAGAAAATCGATAATATATATATATATATATATATAAAGGCAAGACGTTTGTGTGTGTGTCTGTTTATCTGCCTGTATGTCTGTATTTTTTTTCAGCCCTTTTATTTTAGTTTTTGCTTCGGGTTTGGCTCTAAGTAGGTATAATTGTAGTTCTTAGGCTCAGCCATGATACCATTTACTCAGAGGACTTATTTAGCCTTCAAAATTCAGTTTACGACGAAAAAAACTTATTTTACATCGATAGCAGGAAATCAAAATTTGACTTACATCCATTCATTTTTCTTTCAGTTTACGGTTTCGCTTTAACTGGAAACAACTATTGCTTTTTAGTCTTTTGTGCCAACGTCCAAAGAGTCTGAGCTCCAGGACCATGAATTAGTTTTAAAGCTTTCATTACACCCGAGCAATGCCGGGCTATACTGCTAGTATTCTAAAATGTGAAGCCCAGATATCACATTAAATGTTAAATTATGATAAAGAGAAAATAAATATAATATTTGTTTTCAGAACTTTTTATTATGATTTTATTGCAAATTATAATAAATTGCTTGATTATGTAACTAAATAAATCAGAAAAAGTATACCTTTTCTCTTTTTTACTCTTTTGATCATCATAATCGCGAAAGTTTAACTAAATGTTATTCTCTTATTATCCTCTCTCCTTAATAGTTTTTTCTTATATTCTTTAACACAAAGTAACCCCCTTCCGTCGTAGTGGCTTCATTGTCTTGCTTAGGGTGAAATTATTAAAAGTGTGCTATGAGATAAGAAAAAAATAACGTCTGAAAACATTCCTGAGCAATCGTTCTGAATCTTGTTTTTTTTTTTTTTTTTGCTTTTTTTTGTTTTTATCAATGGACCATTTTTACTCTTATTTTTTGTGAACTCCCATAACCATTTAAAGAAAAAAATATATATTGTTTATTACTAATAGATAAGCTTCAGAATTGTATTATAAAAATAGTAAATGCATATGTTTTATTTTGAACTAAATTTAATGGAAATAAACTTGTATTTAAAAACTAAATTTTCTATGGAACATTTATGTTCACTAGTAAAATAATTCATAATTAATCATTTTAAAATATGTTAGTTATTTGGTAAAAAAGGTGCAGATGTTTTTCAAATTGGATCCCTGTATTTGATGCTACTTCATCGATGTCAGTTATAGTCGAGGATCAACTCTTTTCGCAATGTCGGGCTTATTATTATACTAACTGTATAGCCCGGCATTGCTCGGGTTTTTTTTAGTGGTTATGTTGAAATAGAAAGGTCAAGTGCTTATTTAAAAAGCTCAAATATGAGGTTGCCCTGACGAGTAACTTAAAAATATGCGAAGTATTGGTTTTTGTTGTATTTGTAAAATGGAATTCACGCTTGGTCAATTTTGCCAATAAATTGGAATGATGTATGCGCAATTGAAAGAACGAAGGCAGTCGTTACGGGAGCCTGTAATGTGATGCGATGACGTTGTGATGTGGAAGTGGGTGCATAGTTCCTGCAATTTTGGAGGGGTTGGCACCTTGTACAAAACGTGAAATCGTTATGGCATATGATAAGGTAAAAGTTACACAAAAGACTCGATTTTTGTTGGAATACAACTAAACGTTTCGAAGAAATAAACGATTGCAAAAACAATATTTTCTATTAATTTTTTGCTCAAGCTGAGTAGCAATTGAATTTTTTTGCATATCAAGGAATCATACCTTGATCTAATAGAGACTCGATTTTAGTTGAGTTTGAGTGAAACGTCTTGGAGAAATGCATAAAATTATGTTTGTCTTCGATTTTTGACGAACCCTGTACTCCAGGTTCAAAGCTTGATCTACAAGTTACCCGATTTTGGTTGAATTCACATAAGACGTCTCGGAGGAGAAGAGTTCGTAAATTCTAAGTGTTTAGGTAATTTCTGCCATAACCTGTAAATCGATTCGAAAAAATTTGGCGTACATCAAAGGTTCGTATCATGATCGACAAGTGACTCAATTTTGGTTGAAATTAGACCAAGGCTTTCAGAGGAGTAAGGTTCGTTAGAATGGACACACACACACACACACACACGCGCACACACACACACACACACACACACACACACACACATACACACACAGAAAGAGAGAGAGAGAGAGAGAGAGAGAGAGAGAGAGACATAGCCATTTTATAAATATAGATGAGTTAAGTTATGTTAATACATCAATATTTTATTTTATTATTATTTAAAATCAATATTATATTTTATTATTAATAGATTAAATTTATCTGTATAATCAATTATAATGTTTATAAAATTTTGCTATCAGGAACTTAAATAAGTTCTCGTCGATTTTTCCGGAAAAGTAATGTTTTATTTACAAATATTAGTAAGAAAGATGTCACTGAAATTATTGTTCATTGCTAGCCACTACTTTTTTCACATTTTTTTTTTTTTGGCAGTATTTGAATTCCACGTCGGAAAAACGATATGTTTTTTTAGGTTAACCACGAATCGACCCTTTTTTTTAATTTTTTCTTTTTTTGGTATCTTCGTAAGAATGAAAGTGCTGCTCAGCCAGACCCAGTGACATCGATCGGAATAAGTGATAATCGGACGGAGCAATGTCTGGTGAATAAGACGGGTGTGGTAGGACATCCCATTTAAACGTTTTCAAGTAGATTTTCAATCGTTTTGCAACATGTGGCCTAGTGTTGTCATGTTGCAAAATCATTTTTTCATGTCTCTGTTCGTAATAAACTATACACAGCTGATCCCACCAAATGCAGAGCAGAAGCTTCGAACCACGGATATTCGGCTTTGCCGCCGTTGTTGATGAATGGCCAAGCTTACGCAACGATCTTCTGCGCTTAGGGTTATCGTAGTGCATCCACTTTTCATCGCCTGTCATGATACAATGCATCAAACCTTTCCTTTTCTACCGTTGTAGCAGCTGTTCAGACGTGACAAAACGCCGTTCGATGGTTTTAGTCTTCAACTCGTAGGGCACCCAATGTCTTTGCTTTTTAATCATTCCTAATGCTTTCAGACGTTTCGAAACTATTGTATAATCGACTCCTAATGATTCTGAAGGTTCAGTTTTCGCCTGACATGAGTCTTCATGAAGTAATGCCTCCAATTCCTCGTTTTCAAAGTTTTTCGTTGCGACAAAGAGTTCTTTATTGTCAACATTAAAATAACTATTTTTTAAGCTTATAAAAAAATCTCTGCATGTTGTTTCCGACAGAGCATAGTCGCTGTAAGTCTCAATGTACTTCAGCCGAATATTTCTTTTGAATAAAGTAGTACAGTAAAATTCCCCCAAAATGCACTTTCTTTCGCACGAAATCCGACATGTTGAACTCTATGAAAAACAAAGCTGTTTAAACTTCGGCGAAATGATATACACTGAATTTCAAGCCTGCTTATAGTACTTCCTTACAGATAAGTTACCTTCTGAAACTGCACACACGCAGTTCTGGGAACGTCATCTGTTATTCAAGGTTCTAATATATATGCATAATTCTTCCTTTATATGTTTGTTTTTTCAAATTTACAATCAAAACAATCAGTGGAGACGCTAACTCCCATCGCTTGATCTCGTTTTTTACTAGTAATACAGATATCTTTTATATTTGTAGTTTTTTATATGGCGTAGATTACTGTAGAAATTCCAATTCTCGGTTGTAAAAATCATACCGAACTGAAATTGCTCTATAGGCCACTGAAATATAACCGTATTCCCTTAATTTTCTATTTGTTGTGTGGATCCCTAAATGGACCCCGGTTGAGAACTACTGCAATAGATTGATGCCAGTAGGTGCAAGTAGCGGTCCGAATGGTTTGTAAAATGTATAAAAAGAAGATTTTGAGCTCAAGAAAAAGAAAGCTCTGAATGATCTGAACAGTGGGAAATTCTAAAGTTGCAAATTTTAAACAGAAATGTCTTTCCTCTTACTGCAAATGTGATTCAGTAAATGATCATGGAGCTAGGTTAGGAAGTTCTTCTACATAATAATCCAGGTAGGCTCAATGTAAGTAAGCAGTATAAAGAATTAAGTGCCTCTACATCTTCGTCTGTGCCACGTCTCTTCAAAACGTGGGCGATCGTGTTTCTCCATGACTTCATATCTTTTGTAGTTTTCAGTAAGAAAACATAGTTATTCTGTGCTTCAATACACATTTCATCTACAAGATGTCATAAGGTGAAAGAAAACCAACGAAAATATTTTACGGACTGAATAATGACGCTATGAGTGTATAAGAAAATATAACTGTTTATGAAGACGTTTGTATCGTCATAATATTGATATAAGTAAAAGCTCTATTTTGTTTATGAAAAAATAAACAATACATTTACATATATTCAGGTAATAAAATTAAGTCTAGTAGCTTTCTTCGTTCTTTCTTTTTTTTCACTTAACTTATTTGGGAGGGTACACGTCAAACCGGCTAACATAACAAGGCTGATGTAAATTATTTTCACTGTATGTTTAAATGTATATCTAAATATTTTGAGTATATATATATATATACAGAGAGAGGGAGAGAAAAGAGAGAGAGAGAGAGAGAGAGAGAGAGAGTGTGTGTGTGTGTGTGTGTGTTTTTAATTGTGATAATGTTTAGCACTAAGGTTGTTTTTTTGCATTGGTTTTACTAATGGAATGTATTTTGGCAAGCAGTTTTTTTATCGTAGAGTGATCGATATAGAGGTGGAGAGAGGGCGTTGATAAGTACAAAGAGTTTGTCTCTATATCTGAGCAGAATCTACTGTATTAAAGAGACAAATTCTTCTTATATATATATATATATATATATATATATATATATATATATATATATAATGTGATTTATTTATTTTGGTGAAAATCAGTGATGAATTTAAAATGAACATTTGACGCTGTTTATTTTTGTGTTTAGTCTAGGAAAGAAGTGCAGTTGAAATTAGATGACGGATCAATTATTCATATGCAGTAAGAGCAGGTATGGTTTGTAAAGGTTTTTAATGTTTATAAAAGCAGATTGTGAGATCAAGAATAAAGTTTACATTCACGAAACCCTGTAACCTATTAAGTATTGCAGATGTAGCAGTGGGTGTGTCTAGGGCAAGATTTCTTTTAAATTCAGATTTATTCTTCTCCTAGACTGGATGCCATACCATGGTTAAAGATCACAACCTTTCCAAATTTTTTTAGAATTGTTCGAATTCAAAGCTTAACTTTTCCGATCATGTCCTTCCGGTTATGGGTTAAATAACAGGACAGATTGGGTTCTATAGCCTTGGTCGGCAACCAATCTACCGCAGAAAGCAATGGCAACCTACTGAGGGATAATCTTCCGCCCAGTCAGTCATGTCTCTTTCGAGACATGATCGCCCAAGCGTGTTTCACGTATGGCACTTAACTGACTGACCCTGCATATATTATCGTGACGTTCCAGAACTTTTAATGAAAATAATTTATTAATTTTATGTTCTTTGGGCTTGTAAACGGGAAAATTTAAAATTCAAGACAGTTCCTGGTTAAAACTCGTCTAACATCACCCGAAAACAGCTATACTTTAAGGATTACCTATATATATATATATATATATATATATTCTTAATTTCTAAACGAGTTATTACGCAACCTTTTTTTTTTATTCGTATCACCCCAAGCGAGGCGGTAACGCCACTGATGTGCAGGGGGCTACGTAATAGTGAAAAGATTGGAAAAGATAAAGCCGGAAACCACATCCTAAACAGGGAACAAGGGATGAGCCTCTTAACCTAGGTTTAAGACTCATGACAGAAACCTAGTTCGCGTAATAACTCGTTTTTTTTTAAATACAAATTTTATTATGACCAGAAACTAAGTAATTAAACAATCAATATATATATATATTCAAATAAATCACCGACGGGCGATCTTCTGACGACTTGGTCGTTCCAGTCGTCTGAAGATCCTGCGTGCGTGAAACTCATGACGAGAACAGTCCTTTCATAGGATTTAATGTCGGTAAGCGTTTTGTGCTCGGTTTAGTCTAACTTAGCTTCGAGCACTTTACTGAGTTGGTATTTCTGCTTACAGGACTCACCCACCCACCCCTTTCTTCTTTCAGTTTTGTCCTCTTTATTCGAGAGAGTATCTGGATAAGAATTTAGGTTTTGGCAAGCTAGGCGTTGGTAGAACGAGCGGTTTTTCTTTATCATTAATCTCTCTCTCTTTCCCTCTCTCTCTCTCTAAGTATATATATATATATATATATATATATATATATATATATATATATTATATATATATATAATTAATTATTACTTTAGAACATGTACAAATTACAAACTACTACAAAATTGTACATTTTGTTTCGACATTTAAGTTTCATCAGGTAGTTTAATAATGATATTGTTATCATGTTCATTTAGTAATGAATTTGAACACTCTCGGCAACTGACGTGTGCTTACATTGTATATAACACGCCTTCTATCGAGCGCCATTAGCTCAGAGTTAGAATCGGCGACTGATGTCGATTCGGTCGGGTTTCAATCCTGGCTAGAAGCAATCGTATTTCTGACTGTATTGATAAACTGTAATACAGCGAAACAGATCTGATGACTATATATATATATATATATTACTTCATACGTTATTTTTTGTTTCTGAACCTCTCCGTCGGTTTGCGGTCAAAATTCAATACACTGAAACTTGTTATGGATTAAACCGAATATTACTTATTTTTGGTTTAAAATATTGCAGGAAGGCATTTTTTAACAAGGTAGTAGGTGTTTTATGAGTTGTCAGATTTATCGATAACTTAATGTTTGCTATGTTTAAGTAAAGGGCACATAACTGTAAAAATTACTTAAATAAAAGGGAAAGATCTTTTTATATACTTTTTTAGTTACATTCTATGTAATCTAATATTTTATTAAATTTTAAGTACTTTGGTTTATAGTCATATTTACCAAGACGTATGTTGAGTATATGTTTAAAAATTATCAATAAATTTTAAATTTTCTAGTTATTGCTATTATTTTCTGATAAATAATAGTACCTACTATCGCCCGGTCTCACACTCCACCCCCTTCTTCTGGACAGGAGTAGAGGTGATCGACTTTTTTCTTGTTTAGGAAGGGGTTCCCGGTTCGTCTCTCTTTTTCGGTCTTGGTGTCGGTTCAGCTGGAAGCTCTTTGCAGTTGGTGAGTATGCTGGCAACGTCTCTACATTCTGTGGGTACCGGATTGGCAGATTGGAGTAGATAGACTAACCTATCGCCCGGTTCACACTCCACCCACGTCTATTGAAGAGGTGAAGAGGCTCATCCCTTGTTCTCTGTTTAAGATGTGGTTTCCGGCTTTCTCTTTTCCAATCTTTTCACTCCTTTTCCTTTTTTTTTTTTTTCAATTGGAGTAGATAGACTAACCTATCGCCCGGTTCACACTCCACCCACGTCTATTGAAGAGGTGAAGAGGCTCATCCCTTGTTCCCTGTTTAGGATGTGGTTTCCGGCTTTCTCTTTTCTAATCTTTTCACTCCTTTTCCTTTTTTTTTTTCAATTGGAGTAGATAGACTAACCTATCGCCCGGTTCAAACTTCTCACACGTCTATTGAAGAGGTGAAGAGGCTTATCCCTTGTTCCCTGTTCAAGATGTGGTTTCCGGCTTTCTCTTTTCTCTTTTTTAATCTTTTCACTCTTACGTAGCCCCCTGCACATCAATGGCGTTACCGCCTTGCTCGGGGTGATATGATTAAAAAAAAAATAAGGTTGTGGATGGACATCCATATTTACAAAAATCGACACGTTTATACACACACATACGCGCGCGCGCGCAAAGAAATTATTTTAAAAATATATTTTTTAATAAAATTAAGCATGTATGGGGGTGACAGATGTAAAAAAAATATTTTTACAAAGATTATCTAAAAAATAAGTTTTAAAATAATTTCATTGATTTATGTATAAGTTTTGAAAGTTTCAGTAAAATGCGACAATTAACTGACTTTTGCAAGAACTTCCAAATCAATATGTTTTTCACCGAAAAAAAAAAACAAAAAAAAAAAACGCTGAAATTTTCTCTACTAATTTTTGTTATACTGTTGACGCTAGTAAAACAAAATGTTTAACCAAAAATTTTGAACGATCTAAAAAAGACACAAAATAAAACATTTGATAATGAAACATTCCTTTGATTTTTTTAAATCTTAATAATAACTCTTGACAATAAAACTTTGTTTTTATTTAATTTGGGCCATTGTTTCATCATGGTAAGGTCATTTTTCTTTGAATATTTGGACAAACTGTATTTTTTGTTATTATTCTGGTCTAAAGAATATATATATATATATATTATTGAACAGGTGTAGAGGCTCATCCCTTGTTCCCTGTTTAGGATGTGGTTTCCGGTTTTCTCTTTTCTAATTTTCTTACTCTTACGTAGCCCCCTGCGCATCAGTGGCGTTACCGCCTTGCTTGGGGTGATATGATTAAAAAAAGAAAGAAATATATATATATATATATATATATATATATATATATATATATATAAACTTTTTTTTTTTTTTGCTCTACTTTCGTATTGAGCGCTTTAGTGTTAAAGTTTTCGTCTTTTTTCTTTCTTACGAGTACTTGACTTTTTTGTTCATGTACTTCGTTTGTTTCTTTTTTACTTCCGCTTCTTTTCCCTCCGAGTTCGTTCCCGGTGGGTTCTACAAGACGATTTAAATTATAGCTTAATTAATACTAGTTTCGGCAGAGTTAGTTCTGTTACTATTGGTATTGTTATTACTATAGTTAATTTTATATATATATATATATATATATATATATATATATATATATATATAGTGTGTGTGTGTGTGTGTGTGTGTGTGTGTGTGTAAGCCGAGTGTCTTTTATTTGTATCGTCGCGTCTCTGTCTTTATCGGCGTGTCCACAATGAATGTGCTTCGATTCTTGTGGTGAGTCAGTCGGAAATGTTACCCTTTTCAGCAGCCAATTAAATTTGCCCGATGCTTCCAACATGGAAGCCCAAATCAGGTCAGATAGGCCAGCCACTCGAGCCATTAACGCGACCGTCATCTCTCCTTACGGCCACAGCTATCCAAAGCAGAATGACGATGACGATGACGACCTCTGCCATCGACATAACCGCCACCACAGACACGGTGTCAAGGCAGCCACATTGACCACGATCGTCATATCAGAGCCCCACTCACCCCGTGTCAAGCCAGAACAAATGGCGCCTTTCAACTAATATAAATTTTTGAGATTTGTCAGAACAAAAAATGTTTTAATCTTTCGTTCGTTCTACTTCAACATTTTTCTTCTTTTTCTACTTCATTTTTCTTTTTTTACTTATTTTTTCTTTGTTTTCATTTTTCTTCTTTTTGTTTTTCTTCTGTCTTTCTTTTTTTCTTTTTCATATTTTTCTTTTCTTCTTTCTTTTTCTAGTCTTTTCTTCTTTCTTGATCTTGTTCTTTTTTCTTCTTCGTCATCTTTTTTCTTCCATTTTCATTTTCTTCATTTTCCTCTTTTCTCTATTTATCTTCTTTCTTCATAATTTTCTTTTACTTTCCTTTTTTCTTCTTATTTTTATAGGTAATATTAGTTCGTTTTTCTATTTATTTATTTGTTTTTTTTTCCCATTTTGTCTTCGTTTCTTTTTTATAGTCCGTTCTTTTTACAAAATCTTTTTCGCATTATAATTATTAGCATTATTATTGATTTTTCATTTTTTTGTTTGCCTTTTTGTTTATTTTCTTCTTCCTCCTCTTCCTCTACTTATTTACTATTACTCATTTTCTTTTTCTTTTTCCTCGCTTTTTCTGTTTTCTTTTTTCTACATCTTTCTTAATCTTCTTGGGTTTTCTCCATCTTTATTATCGTCTTTTATTTTTCTTTTATTATTATTAGCAGTTTCTTTTTGCTCCCGTGCGGTTTTTTTTTTTTTTTATCCATTTTCTCTTCTTTCTCTTTTTGGTTTTCATCATCATCATCAACATTATTTTTTCTTCTTCTTCTTCTTCTTCTTCTTCTTCTTCTTCTTCTTCTTATTATTATTATTATTATTATTATTATTATAAGTAGTAGTAGTAGTAGTAGTTTAATCTCTTTTTCTTTATGTCCTTTTTATCGATTTAAAACTTTTTTATTACTACTACTACAACTGTTATTATTACTATTATTGTATTTTGTCCTTTTTCTTCGCTCGCCTCTCCTTTGTCATTTATTACTTATTTTGCATCTTTTATTCCTTTTCTTCTTCTTCTTCTTCTTCTTGTCAACATTTTGTCCTTTTCCTTCGCCTTCTCACTCGCTCTCTTCTTCTTCTTCTTCTTCTTCTTCTTCTTCTTCTTCTTCTTCTTCTTCTTCTTACTGCTGCTGCTGGTGTTCTACTTCACTTTCTCTTTTTTCTTTTTCTTTCATTGTTTCCGTTTTCTTAACCTTCTTATCTTTTTCATTTTTTCTTCTTTTTTTCTCTCATTTTTTTCTCTTTTTTTTTCTGCAATTTCGTTCTTCCCGTAACATGATATCAATATTTTATTTAATAATAATTTAGCAATAGGATGTAACAGGATTTAAGTAATATATTATTTCAGATAGCATTAAAATCGCTTAAGTAATAGAAACCGGCAATTGAAAAAGTTTCAATATGGTGAACACAGAAACGCTGATTAATGCAGCATTCATAAACTGCTGAATTTGAACTGTGTTCTGAACGTTTTCGGAAATTGGTTCTTTTTCGGGCAGTTTAAAAGCAAATTCAATGTGTCACTTTCGAGCCTTCTAGCTAGCTAGGTAAAATTTGCAAATTTCTTCTTCTTCTTCTTCTTCTTCTTCTTCTTCTTCTTCTTCTTCTTCTTCCCTTTGACGGCATCGCTTTGTAGTATCTCTCTCTTAACATTCTATCTCTTAGTTTCGCTTATTGAAAAAAAAAAAGTCTTTTTGTTACTCTTCCTTTCTTTTCTTTTAATTCTTTCATCTATTCCTTATCATCATTGCCAACCCCACTCTCTAAAACATCTTTTTTCCACCCCGACTTTTACCCAAACTACAATCAGCCTCCCTCCTATTCTTCTTTCTCTTTCTATCTTTCCTTTGCACTTTCTCATTGTCCACTTTTGCCCTTTGTGTCCGTTTTCTGAGGATATCTTTTCGGTTTTATGAATTTTTATGACAAAGCCTCACTGCCGCTGTCTCGAAAACTTTTTATCCCAACCTCCGACACGACAATTTATTGGAAATTACTTAATGCCTAGCCTGGTGTTTGTTTGTGCGCGCCAGCACTTGCAAACAAATCGACACCAGGGCAGACATTAAAGCATAATAATTGGTGCAAGTCAAATTCTGTATTTTTATAATTTAACAATGGCGTAAAAATATGCGTTCGGACTCCGCCATATTGTAAATTCATATTTTCCGAATTTTATATAATATTACCGAAACAGACAATTAAAGACGTTAATAATAAAATAGAGATTGTTGGTAAAATAATAATATTAATAATAATATTAATAAATAATATAATAATGATAATATCAGTAATAAGATATGCGATGAAAACGTGAAAAATATGAATATGCATTTATGCGTCTGTCTCTATTTCTATCTCTCGCTCTCTTTATATATATATATATATATATATATATATAATGATGCCAAGCCCGTAAACAGAGAAGATAATCCTAAAAAATCCAATTTAATAAAAAATATTAAAATGTTAAGAGATAAATCTTTATACAGAGCTCAATGAATATTATCCAGAACAATATGATATACATAAAGGAAAACTCAACACATGATCTATAGTTTAGAGATGATGTTTTGAGTTTTCCTTTCCTTATATATATATATATATATATATATATATATATATATATATGTTTTATGAGTCTGTCTGTTTACCTGTCTGTCTGTCTCTCTGTCTTTCTGTCTCTCTTTCTCTCTCTCTCTCTCTCTATATATATATATATATATAACTTTTCATGCTTAATTGAAGGATTGATTTTGTTTTCTTAGACATTTCATTGCCTGGAATCTTATCTTAGTTTGCTAGGCTTTCCTCTTCTCTGCTGGCTGGTTGGCTAGCACCCCATTTCCACATTCTGTGAGTAAAAAGTTTTTACAATCGGTCAGTGGCTTTGTTCTCGGCTTGGAGTTAAAATGTCTTGAATATTGTTGAATTCTGCTCTGGGTGAGCCATTACTTTTTTATTTGTTCGTTTTGCCTAATTTTTGCTTGATTTTAAAACTTTTCATGCTTAATTGAAGGATTGATTTTGTTTTCTTAGACATTTCATTGCCTGGACTTTAACTAAGTTAAAACTTAGCAATTCAACAACGTTTTTTTTTTTTTTTTTTTTTTTTTTTTTTGTGTTTCCTGTTTAGGATGCGGTTTCCGGTTTTCTCTTTTCCTTTATTATTATTATTATTTTTTTTTTCAATTGGAGTAGATAGACTAAACTATCGCCCGGTTCACACTCCACCCACATCTATTGAACAGGTGAAGAGGCTCATCCCTCGCATCCTGTTTAGGATGCGGTTTCCGGTTTTCTCTTTTCCTTTATTATTTTTTTTTTCAATTGGAGTAGATAGACTAAACTATCGCCCGGTTCACACTCCACCCACATCTATTGAACAGGTGAAGAGGCTCATCCCTTGTTTCCTGTTTAGGATGCGGTTTCCGGTTTTCTCTTTTCCAATCTTTTCACTCTTTTTCTTTATTATTCTTTTTTTTCAATTGGAGTAGATAGACTAAACTATCGCCCGGTTCACACTCCACCCACATCTATTGAACAGGTGAAGAGGCTCATCCCTTGTTTCCTATTTAGGATGCGGTTTCCGGTTTTCTCTTTTCCAATCTTTTCACTCTTTTCCTTTATTATTATTATTTTTTCAATTGGAGTAGATAGACTAAACTATCGCCCGGTTCACACTCCACCCACATCTATTGAACAGGTGAAGAGGCTCATCCCTTGTTTCCTGTTTAGGATGCGGTTTCCGGTTTTCTCTTTTCCAATCTTTTCACTCTTTTTCTTTATTATTCTTTTTTTTCAATTGGAGTAGATAGACTAAACTATCGCCCGGTTCACACTCCACCCACATCTATTGAACAGGTGAAGAGGCTCATCCCTTGTTTCCTGTTTAGGACGTGGTTTCCGGCTTTCTCTTTTCCATTCTTTTTACCCTTACGTAGCCCCCTGCGCATCAGTGGCGTTACCGCCTTGCTCGGGGTGATATGATTAAATATATATATATATATATATATATATATATATATATATATATATAACAATAATATAGAGGAAAGCATTAGACAACCGCTCCCAAAGGTATGTAATAAAGAAAAAGTGCTCTATACTAACTTCAATTAGAGGAAAGTAGAGCGAAAATATATACTCAATAAAGAAGGTTTAACACCAGCCTACCCGTATTTCTACCATGAGTTATCTTGGGTAGCCTAGTATTAAATCTTAATTATTGAGTATATATATATATATATATATATATATATATATATACTATTATGGACACTTATACTATTATGGACACTTAAAGTATCATAACATTGATATTCTTGCAAAAATCAAATAAATATCGGTTAACATTCAGGATTTACTCACAAATGAATTAAATTTTAGAAAGGTTTCTTTTTTTTAAAAAACTCTTGACACCACACGCATTTAATTTTATGAAGTTTAAATAAATTCATTTTAGCACGGCTTAATGTTTAACAAGTTATATTCAATTTCTACCGAAAATCTGCTTTGAATCATAAAATAAAATATACAATGAAATTAAGACACTATTTAATTCAGTCAGTTAAGTGCCATACATGATACACTCTTGGGCGATCATGTCTCGAAAGAGACATGACTGACTGGGCAGAAGATTATCCCGCAGTAGGTTGCCATTGCTTTCTGCGGTAGACTGGTTGCCGACCAAGGTTATAGAACCCAACCTGTCCTGTTATTTAACCCATAACTGGAAGGAATAGACGGATTAATACCTTTCCCGGGGGTATTTGCGCGTAAGTGAAAAAAAAGAAAAGAAAAGTCTTTAATTGTTTTTATGAATATGATGGATACTATTGTCTAAAGAAAAAAATCATAATGAATAATATATTTTTAAAGAATTAGAAATTCCTACAAATATCAAATATTTGTCGGATTTTAATAAAACTTTCAGGACTTCTTCAGAAATTAATGAAATTATTTATCAAATGTTTCATTTTCAGAAAATCTTGGTAAAACATCTTTTACATTTGTTACCCACCATTTTTTGAGGAATTTATTTTTGTTGGGCTTAATGTTTATATTAGTTATCCTCTAAATGTTTTCGAGAATTTACGTAATCAATTTTGCTTTGTAAAACCGGATCCCCAGTTACCTAAATCTGCTCTGAATCTTAAAATAGAAATACAATAAAACATTATTCAATTAGAAAAGCTTTTAATTGTTTTTTTATGAATAATATGTACTATGGACAAAATTGTCTTAAGACAAAAATTCGATCAATAAATTAAATAAAAAATTGTTCTTATTTTTAAAATTCAGTATTAATTCGTAGTGGTCAGTTAATATTGTTATAAAATAAAAACTATATTTACTAATTACAAATAGAACATTTTATCCATGCCTGTATTTATGCGTATTAAATAAATAAATACTTACTAGATTTGTAGGGATAGGAAATTAAGAATTAAAATCAACCTTCTTCTTTACTTTTACAAAAATTCACAATGACGTGTGAAATCCTGGCTTTTCCCAAATAAAAAAAGGATTGACCATGTGCTTAAAGAAAAAGTTGTAACCGGATTTCGGGAGTAGATGTTAAATTGATTTTCTGACCAATGGAAGAGATTTGCAAGACCAAAAACTCTTCGCGATCCAGTGCGAAAAATCTAAATGACTATAAATACTTCGGTCAGCGTCAGCCAGATAGTCAGATGGGAGCAGCGAGACGAAACAACTAAAATGTAACGGGAGAAACTTCAACCACGACCCGGACATAGGTCGCGTCGTACATTGTCCTCTTTCTCCTTCTTTCTTGTGTGCTGTTTCTTTTTACTTCTTCTCCATCCAAAGACATTCCTACCAAACAAACGCTAACACATACATACGTACGTACGCATAAACTCCTTCAATAAATTACTACTACGAACACTTCTTCAACTCTTGATACCCTTAACTCATTACTTGTTTCTAACTGAACATTAATTTCTACCAATTCTTGTTATCCTTTTCCTTTTAATAAATTTCTATTTTAACATGAAAAATGTATATTTTATTCTTACACTATTCCATACAATACTACACATTCAAACCTTCTGCAACCAACCTGCCGACAACCAACCTTCTGATGATAACCTTCTGATAATTCTGGATAAAACTTGTAAGCTGTAGGGAGTTTGGTTATGTCTGACACAATGCCGAACCAATAAACATTAACCAGCTCGCTATAGCTACAGAATCATAGGAACATGAATGAAATTTTTTCGCCTGAAGATACCAAAAGGTTGAAACCTAGGTCGCGGAAATAACTTATTTTTATATATATATATATATATATATATATATATATATATATATATATATATATATTAAAATAAATTTTCAAAATTCAAAACTGTTGAATGAACATTTCAACATGAAATCCCTAGGAGAGATTTCACGTCTCCTCAGCAACAGTCTAAATCAAAATGAAAAAAATAAGATTAACAAGAGAAATAAATAACGGTCAGGATTTTAGAAATATACGTCACAAAAAATTTCTTTGAAAATCAGTCTATCATCTAAAACTAAAAATAAAAGAAACTGTAGAAAAAGGAAGTTAATTTGATTTAACCCTCCTTATTGTAAATTAACTAATATCAATATTGGTAAATATTTTATCAAATTAGTAGACAAAAATTTTAATAACAGTAATCCTTTAATAGGTACACCCTTAAAATCAGCTATTCTTGTACCCCTAATATAGACAACCTCATTAATTCCCATAATACAAGTATTCTAATGAATTTACGTAATACTGATTCTGGGTCCGGAATTTTGAATGAATGCAGCTGTAGCTCTGTAGACGCCTGCCAGGTGGAGGGCAAATGTAAATCCACCCAGGTGATTTATGAAACCCGCATTTCTCCATCAAACAATAAAAATAACTACCGAACCTATATTGGTATGTCCGCTGGACCTTTTAAACAGAGACTTTATATCCACAGGTATTCCTTTTCGAACCCGGGTCAAAAATACCAGACAGCTCTTTCACGTATATTCTGGAAAATGAAAGAGGAAGGGCTTGATCCTGTAATTAGATGGAGACTAATAGTTTCAGCCCGTATTCCGAGGAATTTTCGTGATAGGTGCTGTCTGTATTTGCAAGAAAAAATTTTAATATTGAAGTATCCTTACCAGCACCTGCTCCTGAATTTTAGGGGGGAATTTATTAGTAAGTGCCGCCATAAAGCTAGTTTTATGAACACTTAAATTTTAAATTCCTAATTTTTAGATTTTAGAATATTAAAAATAAAAATATAAATTTAATGATTTTTCATAATTTAATTTTAACTTTAAATAGTAGTTTAACCACTCTACCTTCCTCTCCCAGTCTCCTTTAAATGTCTATATTTATAAAATATTGATTCTTTTATTAAACCCCTTTTTCCTCTGTTAGTATTTATGTTTTTAATAACGTTTTTCACATCATAAATTTTATAAATTTTCTATATATAAATGTTTTTAAAATTTGTATCAAAATGTTTTTAAGATTAACCTTTTTTTTTAGTTTGTCTATACCTAAAAATATTTTTAATTAGATTAACTTAATTATTTCTTTAAAATCTTATTTCTATTTTCCCCGAATATACTCTTTCAAATATGTCTCTTTTTTCTAAAACTTTAACCCTTTTAAACATTTAAAGTTAAGTTTGTTTTGACACGTATCGAGTGTTTTCTATTTGAAAATGTTTCCTTTTTTCTTTCTTTTCTTTTTTTCTTTCTTTTTTTTCTCTATACATTTTTTATATCCCGCCCCTTCCCTTTCTGTTCTGTTTTGTTTAACCCAATTCTCAATTTAACGACCCCACTCCTTAACCCTTTTACGTTTATTAAGCTAGACATGCCAAATTTTTCCATCTTCCACTTACAACTCTATCAAAAAGTAAAAACCTAAAATAGATTTTCAAAAAAACATTTTGTGGCGTATATTTCTAAAATCTTGACCGTTATTTATTTCTCTTTTTAATCTTATTTTTTTCATTTTGATTTAGACTGTTGCTGAGGAGACGTGAAATCTCTCTTAGGAATTTCATGTTGAAATGATCATTCAACATTTTTGAATTTTGAAAATTTATTTTAATTTATATTGGCTCTGTAATTTTAATTACATTGAGCTCTCTTCCAGTATCATTTTTTGATATTAAAATTTTTAATATTAATTAGGATCAGGTTCTTGGAATTTACCTTCCTACTTTTCCATTTCGCATTAAAGTAATTTAATAAAATAATATATATATATATATATATATATATATATATATATAAACGCTCACGCAATATTTGTCAAGTAATATTTACGGATATGACCCCCGTACCGAAAATTAGTTTTCTTTCTCAAACTGTTGACATCAGGCTAAGTACCTCCGCTCATTTTCGATACCTAAATTTAAATTGAAGTTTTAGAAATAAAAACGTTTTTTGATGCTTTAATTTTAACTTTAACTGAAAGCCAAGTGATTAAATTTATTAATTCTAATTAGCAAAATATTCTGGTGTATTTCAGACTGAAATTATATTGATTGGGATCTAAAAAATTTTTTATTTAAAAAAAATTCAATTTTCGGCCATTTTTTATCGATCGACACATTTTGTAAACAGTAGCCAAATCCCGGGTTTAAAAAATCTTACAAAAATAAAATATACCTCGCTGAAACATTATTTTATTAAAATTAGCAAATTTAAACTTACGTTAATCTGATTTGAAACAAGTATTAATTGCTTACTGTCTGAAATGTACGATAAATGCCTTTCTTAATCACGGTAGTTTTTTATCAGGGTCATCTGAGGTGACGAATGATATAATGACAACCGGAAGCCGTCAAAAACGCTAGGTTTGGCGGCCAAACATGATATAATTCTATATAATAGTTTCGATTTTTGGCTTTTAAATACATAGTAAAATTGATAATTTAACATGTTATTTTCAGCCTTTATATAATATTTTATAGAATTTTAGTTAGTTTACTTTTATAGCCATACGTTTGAATATGCTTTCTGAATAAATAAAAATTTAAAATAATATAAAACTTAATTTTAAAATAATTTTACAGTTAGAAAGAATGAAATTGAAATAACCGAACTAACTCAATTTATAAAATGTTATGCTAAGTAGGAATGTAACAGGATAGAAAATTTATCATTTCAGTAGTAGGATTAGCAAAAAGGCTATTGAAATGTACAACAAATACAGACCAAACACGGGTTATAAAAAGCAGAAAAAGGAAAGCATTTTCAATTTCTGTAAGTTACCTACATTCACAATTAATTGGAGCAGATTTTCGAAAAATGGGCTAATTTAGAAGAAAAAAAATTGATTAGCATTCCCCAATGACTCCTGAATTTAATTAATATTAGGTTTATGGGGAAACGATCGCAAATTTCTAGACATTCCCGGAAAGTAATTGATGGTGGGAGGGAGTAACATATGTAAAAATTATATATTCTTACGAAGATTTTCTAAAAATAATTATTTCAAAAATAATTTCAATCAGTTATGAATAAGTCTTGAAGTCTTTATCAAAATCTGACTATTATTTGATTTTTGCAAGAATTTTAAATTAATATGTCTTTTAATGGCAAAAAGTGACTTGCGTATTATTACGTTTTCTGTAATAAACCCTTGCAAACATTACGTCACTCACGGTCGAAAGAAAAACAAGATTTTCTACCAAAATTTCGAACGTCTTAGAAAGAATTTAAAAATAATTAAAAATCCTTTGATCTATCCTCTTAATAATAACATAAACATTTTGCCGATAAAACTTTGTTTTTATTTATTTGGGGCCCTTTTCCTTCATACTATGCTGTTTTCTCAGCGATTTGTTGGAGGTACCTACATCAGGGATGTGCGTTGTGGTACAGTGGATATCGGCTCGGAACGAGAAACCGGGGAGCCGATTTCGAATTCCAGCTGAATCCATTGTATTCACTTACGCTCAAATACCCTTGGGGAAGGTATGAATCCGTCTCTTCTTTCCAGTTATGGGTTAAATAGCAGGACAGATTGGGTTCTATAGTCTTGGTCGGCAACCAGTCTACCGCAGAAAGCAATGGCAACCTACTGCGGGATAATCTTCTGCCCAGTCAGTCATGTCTCTTTCGAGACATGATCGCCCAAGCGTGTATCACGTATGGCACCTAAACTGACTGACCTACTGTCAACAGAGCTGTCAACACCGCATGAAAATACCCACCTACGGTTTTATTAATTCTTTTCTGCGATATTTTAAACTAAAAGTATTTTTTCCAAATCAGAGAGATTAAACTTTAAATCAGATAATGATTACTCAAATAAAATTTCAGAAAAGCATATTAAATTTTTGAAAGATTTTTCATGAAGAAAATTACGTGGTGCGTAGAGAATTGTAAATATGACTAAAGTCAGACATTTTTAGTGATAAAGAAACTCATTTCAATCACTTTAAATTCGTTTTGAAGCATTGTAAATTATTTGCTTATAGTAAATATTATATTTAATGTATTAGCTTGAAATTAAAACTAAAATAAAAGCTCCAATACAGATTTTTCATTTTGAAAAATAAATTTTAAACCTTAAAAATCACGTTTCTCTGGTGGTAATATATATATATATATATATATATATATACATATTATTCTACTCTATGACACGACTCAGAGTTTCATGCTTTATGCAATCATCAGGTGCATATTTCAAACTGACAGTTTAATAGCTTTGATTTAAATTCACTCGATGTTCATGGGAATTACATCTTATAAAGTTCAATTTAAATATTCTGTGGTTAGATGTGGATAAAATTTTAAAATTCATATTTAGAATTTAAATTTAGAAATTCAAATAAAAATAACAAATAAAAAATAATATAATGCAGAGGAAAGCAATCAAGGTGGGGGGGGTCAAATCATGTGTCTTAAAAATTTGAATATTCAAATATTACATGTACATAAAGACGTAGTGAAAATTAAATTTTAAATAAAAATCAGATAAAATAAAAGAAATAAAAAATGAAAAGAAAAATTAAGAAGTAAAATTTAGAATTAAAAATTAAATAATGTAAGGAGCAAAAATAAAAGGGGCTTAATTAATGGTTGAAAGCAATATTGTGGAGGAAAGAAATAAATAGGCAAACGTAAAGAGGAATCCATATAAATCCAGATGCATGCTTTCCAGTAATCTTCAAAAATTTGAATTCAATGTCAATTGCAATCTACTGTTCTTCTTCTTGCTCTTCTGTTGTTCCCGCTACTGAATGTTTCTAATTCTTCCACACCAAGTAATCCCTTGTGTCTTACTGGCTTTACAGCCTTAATTTAACGGAACTCGATTAATATATATATATATATATATATATATATATATATATAAGTAAGTAAAATATTCCGAAATTTAATTTCATTGAATGACCATTTCAGCAAGAAATTTCTCGCTTCATCAGCAACGGTCGAAAACAAAAATTTATTAATTCAAATTTAAATTAAAAAATTTTTGTTTTCAATCGTTGCTGATGAAGCGAGAATTGTCTTGCTGAAATGGCCATTCAACGAAATTAAATTTCGAAATTTTTTACTTACTTTATATATTTGATTATAAACAGATTATCTACTTAAATACGAGTATCGATCAAAAATAATGTTCAAACAAATCATTTCAAATTGTCGTTGCTTATAACCAGTTTTGTTAATCTTCGTTAATTTCCGTAATATATATATATATATATATATATATATATATATATATATATATAACTCCTGTCATGCTCAGAGGTGTGGATTTTTTCTTCTCGTGTCTTAATGTAAGATACTCAATAGTAGGTACATCAATATATATGTTGGCGTCATTTTAGACAGCATATCAATAAAAATATTTTGGGCCCACTCATATATATATATATATTACTATGTCATTTTTCATCATATTTCGATTTCTGCTTTGGTCTCACTACCAACCAAGTCTGCGGGGAGACCTAAGGCAGGTCGTGGCGTGTTGTTATGGCTCCATTTCATGTTTTTCTATCTTCCCTATCATCCCCAGCATTACATAGATAAAGTTTTCCTTAGTGTGTGGGCTGTACTTAATAAGACAATTTTTTGTATATCTCTTAAGCTGGGGTTTCCAGGGATTCTTTCAATGTGTTGTTTTGTTCCATTTTTTATCATTCCAAGTGCACCTACTATCACTGGCACAACTCTTGTTTTCAATTTCCACATTTTTTCTATTTCAATTTCCAGGTCTTTATATTTTGACAGTTTTTCAAATTCCTTGACAAGTTTTCTCCTTCTGGTTTTTAACAATAATGTCTGGCCTGTTTGCTTCTATTTTTATGTCTGTGTAGATGGTGTAATCCCATAGAATGGTTACATCTTCTATTTCTGTAACCGGTGCTGGGTGATGTTCATACCAGTGTTTGTTTACAGATTTTCCATAATGTTTGCACATTGTCCAATGTAAATATTGCCCAACTCTATCGTGGCGATTTTTATATTCATTTGGGGCAAGCACAGAACAGCCTGAGATTAGATGATCTATTGTTTCTTGGTGTTTATCACAAAACCTGCATTTTGGATCCATATTATTATGCATAATATTTGCCTGAAAGTTTCTAGTGAAAAGACTTTGGTCTTGTGCTGCAAGAATAAAGCCTTCAGTTTCACACTTTAATCCAGATGCACGTAACATCGATGAGTATTAACTTTGTCAACATTGGATTTATTGGCACGTTATGGATATTGGCCATGCAGAGGTTTGTCTTGCCAGCGCAGTTTCATCTGTTCAAGAGCTTTATCTTTGGCTTTCATTTTCATATTTTTTGCCGCAATAGTTGGTTCTTGGCTTCTGTTTTGCTTTTCTACAGAATCTACTAACTGTAAATCTTGTTTGTATTTACTGCCTTCTTTTATTATTGAATATTTTTTCTTTCTTTCTTCATGTTGCCTTACTAATTGTATCATCCAATCCTTTGTTGTTTCTATGTATGTTAGTAAGCCAATAGTTGTTGTCTTGTATGACAATTCCAGCTGAATAAGACCTCTTCCACCTTCTTTACGAGGTATGTATAGACGGTCTACATCAGCCTTTGGATGATGCATCTTATGCTTAGAAAGAAGCTTTCTTGTTTTAGCATCCATTCGCCTGATGTCGTTTAGAGTCCAGTTTAAGATGTTAAAGCTATATTGGACAACTGGGATTGCAAGGCTATTAATGGCCATAACTCTGTTCTGTGAATTTAATTCAGTTTTTAATATCATTCGTAGCCTTCTATAGTACTCTTTACGCACTATTTCTTTCATTTTTTTATCGTGAATGTTTTCGCTCTCATTTACACCTAGGTATTTATAAGCTTCTTCTGGTTTCAATTCTTTTATTGTTACAGCAGGGTCTAAGCTAATTGAGGATGTTTCTTGTATTGATCCACGTAAAACTGTAGCTTTATCACATTTATTCAAATTAAATTTCATTCCAATGTCTTCGCTGAAGCATTTTACAGTTTGCAGAAGACCTTCCAGCTCATTATCATTCTTAGCATATAACTTTAAGTCATCCATGTAAAATAGATGGCTTATTTTCTTTTGGCCTATTTTATAACCACATTCTGTCTTATTAAGTTGACTGGTTAGTGCTATTAATGATATGCAGAATAGTAAGGGAGATAAAGAATCACCTTGAAATATACCTCTTTTGATGTTTATTTCATCAGACTTATAGGTTCCATTTATATGATTGAGGTAAAGGGTTGTTTTCCATATAGACATGCACTGTTTGATGAAATTGATGATGACAGGCGATATCTTGTATATATTTAAAGTCTTTAAAATCCAGGAATGTGGCACACTATCGAATGCCTTTCGATAATCTATCCAGGCAGTACTAAGATTTTTCTTTGTACTGTAGCAGTTTTCCAGGATAATTTTGTTAATTAGCAATTGGTCTTTACAACAATAACAGCCACGTTTGCACCCTTTTTGTTCAAGCGGTATCATGTCATTTCTTTCTAAGAATAAATATGTCTGTTTTGTTAAAATAGATGTTAATAGTTTATATGTTGTCGGAAGACATGTAATTGGTCTGTAGTTTTTCGGGTTGTTTGTGTCACCATTCTTGGGTAGAAGAAATGTAATTCCTTTGGTCATCCATGCAGGAATTTTAGTGGGATCGTCAACCATTTCTTGAAGTTCTTTGGCTAGTTTTATTATTATTATTATTATTATTACATCAAACTATACAAATGATCAATATATATATATTGCAGTATTAATTAAAACGTTTTTATAGTGGACACTTTTTTTTAAAAATTAGACTGCCCTTTTTTTAATTATTTAAAATCGCCGACTGACGCCGAATCGGTCGGGTTTCGATCCTGGGTTAGGTCGCGGCCGGAGTCTAAGCCATACTGATCATATATCGAGCACTATTTTAGGATGTGCGTTGTGGTACAGTGGATATCGGTTCGGAACGAGAAACCGGCGAGCAAAGTTCAAATTCCAGTTGAATTCCTTACATAAACTTACGCGCAAATACCCTTGGGAAAGGTATTAATCCGTCTCTTCCCTCCAGTTATGGGTTAAATAACAGGACAGATTGGGTTCTATAGCCTTGGTCGGCAACCAGTCTACCGCAGAAAGCAATGGCAACCTACTGCGGGCTAATCTTCTGCCCAGGCAGTCATGTCTCTTTCGAGACATGATCGCCCAAGCGTGTATCACGTATGGCACTTAACTGACTGAATTAAACTTTATCAGTCTGCATTTTAGTAACTCTTATTAAAGAAAGTATGTAACAGTAGTTTCCGCTAGAAATGGAGACGCCGGTTCATTCCTTGTCGGGGAAATTTTTTTTTATTTTCTTCAGATTTTCTCGAATGTGCGGGCCCAGAGATGCAATGCGCACGGTTTAATGAATAATAATGATACCTCTATTTCAAATAAGAAACACCCACTATTATAACAGTTGAAGTAATAAAAATATCGATTTAATAAAATTCATTACATTAATTTAATTCTCTAGAAATAAAATATACATAAATTTAAAATTTACAAGATCTTGATCATTTCGGCATATTGAATTCGCTTCATCGGCGGTTGTTAACATTATGGAAAATTCAAAAATGTGTGTGTGTGTGTGTGTGTGTGTGTGTGTGTGTGTGTTGATAAAGAAACCGTAATGAAAATAAGGGAAAGGAAAGGCGTAGTGAAAAGAAAGGGAAAGAAAGAAAAAAAAGGGAGGAAGAAAGAAAAAATAAAGAAGAAAAAAGAAAAGTAGGAAGGGGAAATAAAGAAAGAGGGAGGAAAAACATATGTTAGATTTGCAGAGGGTCGAAACGCTGGTCAAGAGGGCGGGAGAGATAGTTACAATTTCAAAAACTAATAAAAATGAATGAGGAGTTTTGCTCGGCTTTGCCGAATTTTTTCAAATTTTTGTCCCGATTCAAACTATTATTAATATAAGCAAATTTACGTTAAAATTTACCACAAGAATAAAAAGAGAAAGACCGAAAATGAAATTAAAATATAAGTAAATAATATATAAGTAAATAAATCCGTAAAGAAAAGAAAAATAGCTATTATAGGAAAATATAAGATAAATGCAAAATAGATTAAAAAATAAAACAAAGAAATAAATTCAAGCTTGCATCAACACTAAAGTAATACTTCTGATATAAAACAAATTACTAATTAGACAAATAATAGAAATTAATAAAATCTATACAACAAAAGTTTTGTGTATATATATATATATATATATATATATATATATATATATATATATATATATAATCTCAAGTTATATTGCTGATGAGAGGAAAAAGCTAAAGTAATTTAGAATAATTAAAATTATATAAAATAAATTAAGATTATGACAGCATTTAATTTTTAGCAATTAATATGAATGGGATCTCTTTTGGAATTTTACCATCAAGTCGTTTCTTTTGTATATATATATATATATATATATATATATATATATATATATATATAAGATAAAACTTAGCGGGGAAATAGCCATTTTCAACATGTCATTTTTAAGACATGCATTTTCAACCCCTTATAAACAGAGAATGAGGAATAAATCTAAACCTAGAGGTTAGCTCTAGTAAAGTAAGGGGTTGGGAGATATTGGTTTTTATAGGGTTAAGATAGTGAGATTTTAGTAGTAATTTCTTCTTTGGTGGTGGGAGGTATGTGGCGTGATCCTTGAATTCGTCGTGGTAGGTAGAAGGAATTACCTAATTAGCCAAAATTTAAAAAAATAAAACAAACACTATTGTGACTAATTGGAAGAAAAGGATACTTATTGTAATATATACTTATTGCTATGACGACACATACTAATAATTTCCTTTCGTTTATTTAGGAGTATATTCTGGTATTGAAATTTCAGAATTTTAATTTTTTCTGTCAAACAGATTATATCTGTCTTTTAAGCTATTAGAGGTTAGCCTAGCCTATGAGCTTCCATTTTATCTGTGGATTTAAGTTATTTTTTTTTAATTCCCTGTATTTTGGAGAAAGGGCTGTTTGATATCTTAAACTGGGATTGGTGCTGGAGTACCTTTGGGTATTAAGCCTTTGCTTCCAAATTCCGATATAAACATTACATTTCTTCTTATTTTCCTTAGGGTAGATGGTGGCTTGATAGATTACATTTGTTGATCTACATTTACCTTCAACCGGACAGTTATTTCAGGATCTACAATTACAGGGGGGTATCATTCTATTTCATGTATTGGATTCACTACACTTCTTCAAGATTTGGATATTGTGGGAGCTTATAATGTTATTCATATTATTAGTACATGAATGACCTATCTTGATAGTTTTCCAATTGAATAATTTACTCAGGGGGTTATCTCTATGCAAATGTTTACTTATTAATTTAAGAAAAATCTTTCCAGTGTCAATATATATATATATATATATATATATATATATATACTAGCAGTATAGCCCGGCGTTGCTCGGGTGTAATGAAAGCTTTAAAACTAATCTATGATCCTGGAGCTCAGACTCTTTGGACGTTGGCACGAAAGACTAAAAAGCAATATTTGTTTCCAGTTAAAGCGAAACCGTAGACTGAAAGAAAAATGAATGGATGTAAGTCAAATTTTGATTTCCTGGTATCGATATCAAATTTTCTGCACTATTGTAAGGACTGCAACCTTGAAACTTCTGAATATCGTTTCTTATGTCTTTGTCTATGAGTGTATCAAATTTGATTAAAATCAGACCACTCCTTCTATAACCCGATTTTTTTCGATTACCGATTTTCGATATTTATCGGGGGTACCTCGACACAAAACCTAGCTAAGAACACTCGCAAATGTATAAATTTTCAAGAAAATCGGTTCAGCCGTTTCGGAGTCTTTAGCTAATGGATACACACACACACACAGACACACACACAGACACACACACAGACAAAGTTCCATTTATACGTAAATTTATGTATATATATATATATATATATATATATAGTAATTCACAGACAGTCCTGTTTCACTGTATCACAGCTCATCAGTATTGCTAGACAACCGATTGCTTCCAGCCGGGATTGAAACTTACTGATTGGACATCCGTTAGAGATTCTACTTCTAAGCTATGACACACACTCACACACACACACACACACACACACACACACACACACACACACACACACATATATATATATATATATATATATATAAAAACTTTTCGTTATACTGATGATCCAATTTGATGAAACCTTGGTAGGTTCCTTGGCTCTCTAGGTTAGTTATTTACTATATATATATATATATATATATATATATATATATATATATATATATATCAACACTACATGTTGACTGTGAGTTTTACACCTCTTGTGATGTTCACCTTATAGGTCAATTCTTTCTTTTATGTGCTTTACAGAGGAAATATTCTAAGTAATCGAATATTTTCTTGAAGTTTAGGTACCTTGGCTTTAACTTTACAATAGTTATCGTTCTTATTTTCTGATAATGCCCTGTATGGACGTCTGCATTTGCAAAATATCGTCAAGAAAATAAATATTTTTTTTAAATAACTGAGGTTCGCTGAATTGTAGAAATCTTTTTCGTTCATGATTAGTAAATACAGTTTTTAACAAATAACAATATCACCTAACAGGTACAAATCTAAATTATTTAAAACTATAAATTATTCTAATTAAAATGAAAAAGAACACTTTATTAAATTCATTTAAATTATTATTTTTTTTTTACAATATAGTATCCATAATATATTTTATTCATAAAAGTGATTGAAAGCTTTTCTAATTAAATAATGTCTTAGTTTTATTTCATTTTTATCTTACAATTCAGACCGGATTTTCGGTAACTGGGGATCCCATTTTATCAAACAAAATTGATTTAATTTCTCCAAGGAGTTCTGTGAATAACTTAAATAGATATTAAATCCCACAAAAAATGAATTTTTTGAAATTTCATAAAAGTAAATAAGTGTGGATTTACAGATTTAAAAACCATATTTTACTAAGATCTTCTAAAACAAGAAGCGTTTCTTAAATTTGGGAATAAATCCTGAAAGTTTCATTAAAATGTAACAATTATTTGATTTTTGCAAGAATTTCTAAGTCAATGTATTTTACACTGCAAAAAGAGGCTAACGCAAGAAAAGAATTAATCAAAATTTGGAAGTTTCTAAAAAGAATTAAAAAATATAATACAATCATATTTTGATAGACGATCGAGAGGTGTTTCCTGGCTCGTGTGCAAGTCTTTTGAATGCGGCGTGTGCTCTTGTCTTCGCAGGTCCGGTGGCTAGGTTTGCGTGCTGGATGTTATCATAAATGATTCTTCGTCACATTGGGGATTTTGCGCGCAGTGAGCATGCGGAGCGGCCTGATTTGTTTCGGCAGATCGACTTTTTGTAGCGGGCGACTTAAATGCTGTCTTTGACCCCGACAAAGATGGTATGGGACAGGGACACGTGGCACGCCAAGCAATTTCCAACGACATGCAAATTGTGTAAAACTCAAGGTAATAAAATATGTTGCCAATATTGAGCAATTGACTGAGATTATGTAAGAGCAAAGCTCTCATCTAAACTTATTTATAAATGGAACTTTGTCTCTGTGTGTGTGTGTGTGTGTGTGTGTGTGTGTGTGTGTCTGTGTGTGTGTGAGTATCCGTTACCTATAGGCTCCAAAACGGCTGAACCGATTTTCTTGAAAACTTACACATTTGTATTATAAGCGTCTGCGAGTGTTCTTAGCTAGGTTTTCTTTCGAGGTACCCCCGATAAATATCGAAAATCGATAATCGAAAAAATCATGTTATAGAAGGAGTGGTCCGATTTTAATCAAATTTGATACACTCAAATAGACAAAGACATAAGAAACGATATTCAGAAGTTTCAAGGTTGCAGTTCTTACAATAGTGCAGAAAATTTTATATCGATACCAGGAAATCAAAATTTGACTTACATCCATTCATTTTTCTTTCAGTCTACGGTTTCAATTTAACTGGAAACAACTATTGCTTTTTAGTCTTTCGTGCCAACGTCCAAAGAGTCTGAGCTCCAGGATCATAGATTAGTTTTAAAGCTTTCATTACACCCGAGCAACGCCGGGCTATACTGCTAGTGTTATAATAAATGATTCTTCTTCTCATTGGGGATTTTGCGCGCAGTGAGCATGCGGAGCGGCCTGATTTGTTTCGGTCGATCGACTTTTGTAGCGGGCGACTTAAATGCTGTCTTTGACCCCGACAAAGATGGTATGGGACAGGGACACGTGGCACGCCAAGCAATTTCTATCGACATGCAAATTGTGTAAAACTCAAGGTAATAAAATATGTTGCCAATATTGAGCAATTGACTGAGATTATGCAAGAGCAAAGCTCTCATTAATAATAAACTTTAAAAAAAATTAAAATCAGTTTATTTCTCTTAATATGGTTTACATATTGTTGTATGTTTTAAAATATAAAATGATTTTAGAACCCTAAGTCGGCACATAGCTAGCAAAAGGTTGTCAATCCTCGTATAGGGGATAGATCGGGTTCTAACAACCCCGATATTAAACTATTTCGGGACTTTATCGATGAGTTCCATTTTGTCGATAAGTATTGCAATGAGCAACCCCAGGAGGTATTTAGACTTGGACTAATAGGGGCGGTTGGGTTGGATTTCGGTAGTGTGTTCTAGCTACATCGACCAGGTCTTAATTAAGAGAGTCGATGTAAGGCTCTTAGATTTTCCAAGTTTCCATTCTATAGTTTACTCGGATTAGAGACTCATTCCGGTTCGCGTAAACTTAGATGAACCTAAGGTTAGTATGGCTGGCTACTGGAAATTGAACGCATCATTATTTGGTGAGCGAGATTTCCAGTACCTACTAATACTACAGCTGGAACTAACGGGGTCTGTGGTTGGGAATAAGTGGTGTGATTGATTAATATCTAAATTTAGTTTGTTTTCTGTTGATTATAGTCGTTGACTCTATCTAATTAGCTTATCAGCACAAATAGCATTTGAAGCAAAAGTTAATCGGGTGATTAAATCCCTTGATAGTGGGGAAGTAACCTTAAATAGGGCGACCTGGCTTCCTTGCTTACTAAAAAGGATCAAGCTCTTGTAGTTAGGACTAAGTTAAAAAGAATATCTCTTTAGGCAAGGAATACTGCTTGCAAGGGAGGTTAGAAATGCATCTAATAGTCATATCGCGCGCATCACTTTGCCGGATAAGCGTACAATGACTACAAACGCGAGCAAACGTGAGGCTTTTCGTAACTTTTCAGAATTTGTTCATAGGGAACCCGGCCTGAGTCTTGCTCAGTTCCATGCCTATTTGGCCTACTTGTTTCCATGCTGGAACTGATTTACAACAAGCGGAGATCTGTACCCCAACATTTCACCAGTGGTGTGATCAACTTGCTACGTCAAACCAAGCACGGTGGGGATGGGATAGGTAACTTTCGGCCTTTGACGATGTTAAATACAGAGTTGTGAAGATTTTACCCAAGATCTTAGGCAGTCGTTCGCGAGCTGTCCTGTCTAGTCTGATTGCCTTCGAGCAGACGTGCTGTGAAGGGTATGACTCTTCAGGACAACCTTCATTTGGTACGCTTGATCATCAAACAAGTCGTCAGTGAAACCGCGCTGATCAATTTTGATCAGTCCAAAGCATTCGATAAGGTTGACCATCGTTTTCTGGAGGTTGTCCTTTCGGCCATCGGTTTCGGGTCGTACTTTCGCATCTGATTCCAACTTCTGCACGCTTTCCCCGGTGCGCTGATGGAAGTGAATGGGATACGATAGGAGGCTTTCGGGTTGTCTCGCTCTATTCTTCAAGGTAGATTTCCACCTATAATATATCAATGCCCATTTTGGTCTAGAGAGGACCATTAATAAGTTTAGCTAAACAATTTAATTTTGCTTTCTATAAATTAAAATTTAGGGTGTCATTTATAAGGTTACTAAGATCAAATTATGCGGGTACATACTCTTACTGTTTTTTAAATCATGAAATCCTTTTCTTTGGGAGCCCTTCAGAGAGTGTGATTTCATGGATTTTCACGAAATCTTATTATTTGCTTCTTATAGTAATGTTTGTTATTTTCCACATATCTGTTCTACAATATATTTACAAAAATTCATTAGGTTGCTTATTCGCTTCTTTACTATGTCTCTTTTACCATCAATATTTTTTACTACTAATATCCACCGAATACAAGGCCCAAGAGCCATTCAAGTCAGTGTGATTACTGTGTGATTTTGCGTGAGTATAAGAAAGGACAAGAAGGACTTGGGTCTATGCAGGAAAGATAATCACTAACTCTAGTCTTGAAGGGGCTTAGATTTAATTAGTGAATAACATTTCAGAGTTAAGGAAGAGACGGTAGAAGTGTAGCACAGAAGTTGATTTTAGAAAGAACGGGAAACCCAATACTAAGCAAGAAACAAAGGATAAACATCTACTTCTGGTAAAAATCAAAATCAAAAACAAAGAAACGGAGTTAAGTGTGAACCGCACAATAGGCGAACCTATGTCCTATGAGTATCAGATTATCCAGGTCATCTTTCCTCATTATATAACCTAGGAGTCTCAATAGTGTCTTTCTGATTCTAGTTATAAATGTCCTTTTTTGTTTCCTATTTCCTCGAAACTTCTTCATTGCTCATATGTCCAATTCGTGTTACCGTCATCATTCTTCTATAATACCTCGTTTCCGTTGCCTTAGGTCTCTTCTTTAAATTTGAGGAAATTTTCCAACATTCACTGCCATATAAGAGGACTTTTTCAGCACTTTTTTCTTTGCTTTTAACGAAATTTTCCTGTTTCTTAGCTGTTTGAAGGCATCTTTCCTGTTTTCCTGTTTACTTAGCTGTTTGAAGGCATCTTTCGCTATCCAAGTACACTTTCGGATTTCGGTGTCACATTTTCCGTCCGCTCTTAACACAGTTCATAGGTATTAAAACGTTTGCACTTGCTTGATTATGGTGTCTCCAATTTGTAGTTCGCATCTAGGTCGTTTCCTTTTGCTGACAATCATAGATTCTGTCTTTGCACAATTGATGCTTCGTCTTTTCTTCTTTTTTTAATTTTTTACATTCTTTAAGAGTACATAAAGACCCATTTCTGTTTCTGCTATCAACACCATGTCAGCTGCATATCTTTTGATGTTAAAATTATGGCCACCAATAGTGAATTCTCGTAGGAATTCTAGTTCTCTCACTGTCAACTTTGAATAAGTCCGATGAGAAGACACAGCCTTGTCATATAATCATTCTTTTCTTTTGTGTATTTACTGAATTCGTTTTCTGATCGTATGCAGGTGGTTTACATTCAGTAGAAGTTCTAGATCATTCTAATATCTTTCCCAAGTAAATCAAGCTTACTTAACAGTTCAAACAGTTTCTTTGTCGTGGTTTTTCAAAAGCTATTGCATAGCTTATAAAGGATTAGTATTCATCCCTCTGCATTAGTATTGTTCTTTCTTATATCATTCTGAGCATGAATAGTACATTCCTTGTCCAAGTGTCTTTAATGAAACTGCACTGTTCTTGTCCTATTTCCGGTTTAATTCTCTCCCACGCTCTATTTATCAGAAATCAGATAAGGCTGATTGTTCGATGACGCTCGCATTCATTTGGCCTTAGCTTCTTTTCAGCGTATTACAACTGTTTCATTCTTCATTAATTATTTCCTTAATTTTCAGATAGCATTCCAGACATCATCGTCGTTTAAAAAAAAAAAAAAAGAAAAGAAAACTAGTATCTGTTCCTAGTGACCATGATAACATGGTCAAATAAATTGAGAAGCCCAAGAAAAACAAATGACCACTGATTTGAAGTAGCCAGAATGTGGAAGGTTCTGTCCATTACCGATGCGTTGACGTTTATACAACCAAATCTATGCTAACCAAATCGGCATAAAGCTTAGTATGCTATCACTTCAGAAGTATGCGTTGCTTGACACAGCAAATATTCTGCGAACAGTGCTTTCATACGACTTGATTGAGAACAGCTATAAATAAAGATCTCCGGTTGAAAACAAAAACTTAATAATAATAATAATAATAATAATGATGATGAAAGCTTATAGACAAGGGGATGCGAGAAGGAAAGAGGTGCTAACAACTAAAAAATAAAGGGGTGGAAAAAGGAAAAGAAGGGTATTTCCAAACTAAAATATTAAGTCACATCTCAGCTTGTCGGATCTTTCATCAGTCAACTTCCGCTGTCGTTGATGCATAACATCTGCACATGTGCAGATCGATCGGGTCAATATTATATGGTCAAGATGCGGGATATAACAAAAGTAAAAACGAGTAGAAATAAATAACTTGTTCAGTAGAAGATATTGATGACATGCCAAACCATTCCAATGTATCTTTCTAGCGCCTTTTCCGTTTTAGTCACCGGTTTTTCTGCTAATTTCTCTTCTAACACATATTTTTTTCGTTCAAATTCTATGGTTAGCAGGCTTGTTTCGCAAGAATCGTTATAACTGAATATTGAGTTCTATCCTTAGTGGGTGCCCCATACTTTCGGCCTTGTGTCACACCTAAGCTGCGCTTAGAAAATCAACTTTCTAGTTTTCTTTTCATACTCTTTCTTTTCTCCTTTTTGTTTTCTTTTCACTTTCACACACATTATCTTTCACCTTTTCCACACTTTTTTTTCAATCTCTTCGTATTTTCTTTCTTTTTTCTTTTTCTTTCTTTCTTTCTTTCTTTCTATCTTTTTTCACTTTGTATTTTCTTTTTTCTTTATATTCGTACATTCTTTATTTGTTTTTGTTCATTTTTTCCTTTCCTTTTTGGTCTTTTTTTTACGTGTTATTTTCTTTCTTTCTTTCTTTCTTTCTTTCTTTCTTTCTTTTCTTCTTTTCTTCTTTCATTATTTATTTTCGTATTCCCAGTCCTTCTTTCTTTCTTTCTTTCTTTCTTTCTTTCTTTCTTTCAATTGTTCATTTCTTCCTTCATGTTGTTTGTCTTTCTTTCTATTGTTCTTGCTTTCTTTCCATTTATTTCTTTTCGTATTTTTTCATAGCTCTCCACGAGCTCCTCGCTTTCCTCGCTCTTAATAATTCCTGCTCCTTTACAACTTCTCTTTGGCTTTATAGTTTGCGTTGAAACACCCACCTATTCAGAATCGTTAAGTAGATTCCCTCTGCTTCACGTACGTTGTGAACATTAAGTTCTCCAAGGTTTCTTTCCTCAGGTGTCCTAAAAGTTTCCTATTTTCCTTAAAACTTCATCTGTTCTAATATAGCAGAAAGAAAGAAAAATACTGGATTTTAAAATTAAATACACACAAGCTAGGGTTGAATAGGGACTTAGGTGTTTTAAATCTTCACAAATATTTCAATAGCTAAACATTTTTTTAGATACAATTAAAAAAAATTCTCTAAAACAAAATTTATAAGTATTATTAAAGATAGGTTTACGTTTACAAATATTTTTAAAAAATCTGTCGCTTTCTGCGTCACGTGATGTAAACAATCTCTCTCCACGGACGCTCTCGCGAAGTACGTTTCTAATTTAAATTTTAAAATCATTTGTTTCTGATGAAGGACCGAGGACGGTCTGAAATATCAATATAATAATATAAATAAGCAAATATTGTCAAAAAAACATTCTTAAACTTATAACTTTTTAGTAGTTTTTCCGATATATATATATATATATATATATATATATATATATATATATATATATATAATATTAACTATAGTAATAACAATTCCAATAGTAACAGAACTAACTCTGCCGAAACTAGTATTAATTAAGCTATAATTTAAATCGTCTTGTTCAACCCACCGAGAACAAACTTGGAGGGAAAAGAAGGGGAAGCAAAGAAAGAAACAAACGAGGAACATGAACAAAAAAGTCAAGCACTCGTAAGAAAGAAAAAAAAAACCAAGACGAAAACCCTAACACTAAAGCGCTCAATACGAAAGTAGAGCAAACAAAGACAGAAAATCTGAGCAAGAGCCAACAACCTACCATTGATCGTCAGGGAAATTGGTCAATTTCCCTGACGAGCCTTTAAGCGAAACCGTGGTAGGTTTTTGGTTCTTGCTCAGATTTTCTGTCTGTACATATATATATAGTCAACTGCAGATATATCTGTTTCGCTGTGTCACAGCTCATCAGTACGGTTAGACATCCGATTGCATTTAGCCAGAACTGAAACCCGACTGAATTGTCATCGGTGATTATACCTCTGAGCTATGGGTGCTCGGTAGAAGAAGGCAGACTTTTAGCGTGTGAAGAATATATATATTCATCCGCAGACAGCTCATCAGTACAGTTAGACATCCGACTGCTTTTTACCCAGGATTGAAACCCGACTGAATTGGCGTCAGTCGGCGATTCTGAGCTATAAGCGCTCGGTAGAAGGAGGCAGACATTTAGCGTGTGATATACTATGTGTTCATACGCCAGTAGTGAAAGTGTTCTAATTAATTACTGAATGAACGATGCGTATATATATATATATATATATATATATATAAAAATTAAATAAGATTAATTCAAAGATGTTGAATGACCATTTCGATATGAAATCTCCACAGGGGATAACACATCACCTCAGCAACAACAAAATCCTTTCTGAAACTGGAGAAAAAAATCAGTCTAGTTTTCCTTTTTAAATAGATTTCCAAAAAATTAAAAAGAAAGAAAAAGGAAAAGAGAAAGAAAAATAAAAATAAAAATAAAAAAATAAAATAAAATAAAATAAAATAAACAAGAAAAGAAAAATTGGCATCGTCTGGGTTCGCAAAAAAGGAAAGAGAATTGTAACGTAAAAGGAACAGACGGCGTGTTGAATTGATATTAGGTTAAGCAAAACGCAAAAAAGGTGGGAGGTAAGAGAGATAAAGGAAGGGAGGGAAAAAAGAAAAGAAAGAAAAAATTTTTTATATATTACAGACGCTGGATATATTCAAAAACCTAACTTCCCAAAAACGTTGAAGTATTAGAAAAAGGCCTTTTACTTAAAAAGGTATAATTATTTTTAAAGGGAATAAAAAGATATAGGGTTTAAAATAATTTTTTTTTTAAATTAGGTCATTTAATTTAAACTAAATAAAGATACCGCTAGGTATAAAAAAAAATTTCATTTACAATTATACATACATATATGTGTACACACATACGCACACACACAATTCTTCAGTTATGAATACATATATACATACATACACACACACATACATTCAATTACATACACACACTTATATACGTATATACACATACATGCGCATACACACATATATGTACACACATATACAAAAAATCCACACACACAATATATATATATACACACACATATGTATACATATACACACATATACACACACACACACACACACACACACACACACACACATATATATATATATATATATATACATTATACATATGCACACATACACACATACATATAAAAAATATATAAAAATTTAATGAATATTATGAAGGGAAATATAAGTAGAGCATTTAAATAGCAAAAAAAATTTTACACACATAAATACATATATACACACATACATATGTACATATATACATATATACATACATATGTACAAATATATACATACACACACAAACACACACATATACATAAAAATTATAAAAAGAAAAATTTAAAATTTAAAATTTAAAATTTAAAATCCGCCCTATGACGGCACTTATTAATGAATTCCTTTCTAAGATTTTAAGTCCTGATGAGGATACTTCAAAATCAGAATCTTCTCCAATAGACATAGACGTCACCTATCACGAAAATTTTTAGGGGTACAGGCTGAGCCTATTAGTTTCCAGCTGATTATAGAGTCCTGCCCTTCCTCCTTTATTTTCCAGAATCTACGTGATAGTGCCGTCTGGAATCTTTGGTTAGAGTTTGAAAACGAGTGCCTGTGGTTGTAAAGTCTCTGTTTTTGTTTAATATATGTCTAAACCTAAATTGGCGTTTGTTTTATTATTGATGATCCTAATTTAGGTCCACATCAACTGGCGACGAAGTATTCGAACTCACACGGAAAAGAAACATTTCTACACAGGAAAACTTTTTTACGTCTATCGCCACATCAACTGGCTATTCGAACTTCACACGAGAAAACAAATTTTTCTCACGCCACATCGACTAACGATGAAATATTCAAACTCGTACGGGAAAGAATTTTTTTTCTATCGCCACATTAACTGGCGTTAAGATATTCGAATTCATACAGGAAAAAAAGAAAACTTTCATACCATTATCGCCATAGTAACCGGTGATGGACTCCTAAGAATTCGACAGAAAAAAACTTCTATTTACCAGAACATTCAAAGTGACACTTCCCACACATACATTCGGTCATATACTTGAGTATCTGGGAAAATATACCCCAGCGGAACTTGTTACAGAAAAAATCTGTAAGCTAATTCATTCTATTTTTTACATACGTCTTACTTCACGGGAAAAAAATGAAAGAATTATCTAAAGTATAGCTTCAATTAATGCAAAAAACCGACGAACGTTTATTATTACAACAGCAAAAAACGACGAACGGTTACTGTCACTTCAACAAAGAATGGACGAACAGCAACAACAACAACAACAACAACAACAAGAGTTACTTATCAAAGTATTACAAGGCAAACATTCTGAGAACGACACTGATTTTTCCCAAAGTACCATATGGAGTACCATGGAAATATTCGAATACGTGCCCGATAACGAAAAAAATTTCGACGCTTATTACAAGCGGTATGAAGATTTATTCAACGTTGACTGCAGTAACTGGTCGAACGCGAAAAACGTACGTTTATTGTTACAAAAATTGGGTACAGCAGAACACAGCAGGTTTGTTGATTTTATCCTCCCTAGAAAAACGATAGACTTAGAATTCTCGGAGACTGTTAAACTACTATCGGAACTATTCAGGCCAAATACCTCACTGTTTCACAAAAGGTGGAAATTCCTGATTCTAGTTAAGGAAGAACAGCATGATTACCTAACTTTTGCTGCCACAGTGAATAAACACTGTAATGACTAAGTTGGCGGAATTATCTGCCGATAACTTCAAATGCCTTGTTTTTGCTCAAGGTCTCTGGATATTCAGAAATAAGACGTCGGGTGTTGACCAAATTGAATAATGAGCCAGAGTTAACACTACAAAAACTGACAGATGACTGTCAGAGAGTCATATCTGTAAAGAGGGACTCGAAAAGTATAGAAGAGTCAGGCGTTAGCCATATTAAAAAAATTAAAACTAGACAAAAACGCAGAAAGAGAAGAAAAAAAGATTTCAACAAATATACGAATAGACAGGAAAATCCCCCCCCACCACCACCACCAGGGCCGTGCTACATTTGCGGTAAACTTCATTGGATGAGATTTTGCCCATTCAAAAAGAAGAAAACCTGTCAAAACTGCGGTAAGGTTGGACACTTTATGTCAAATTGCTGGTATGTAAGAAAATCAAGAAGAACAAGAATTAGAGTTAGACACAATCTAACGAGAATGAAGATGGCAAATTACAGAAATACGTAACAGTGAAAATTTTAAATAGAACAATCAAACTTCAGTTAGATAGCGGGTTTGACTTGACAATCATTAACGTACATACATGGCGGCGGTTGAAAAAAACCGACCTTATTAAAATCCCCCAAAACAGCGCGATCGGTGACAGGAGAAAAATTAGACATTCTGGGTGAAGTATTCTTTACAGTTACCTTGAACGGAATGATTAAAAAACTTAAAGCATATGTAATGAAGAATACAGTAAATTTATTTGGCATAGACTGGATTGAGAAATTTAATCTGTGGGATTGTCTGTTAAGTATGTTCTGTAGAAAAGCTCAGTCTACTACTAAATCAAGGAAGAACTAAAATCTGAATTAAAAGAAAAATTTCCGAAAGTATTCTCAGGAGGTTTGGGAAAATGTACAAAAATCAAGGCTCAGTTGCAATTAAAGGATAATGCGAAACCCGTGTTTAGAAAAAAAAAAGGAATGTTCCATTTGCAGCAATTGAACAAATAGATAAAGAACTGGATAGATTAGTGGATTCAAAAATCGTATCTAAAATCGACTTTTAAGAGTGTGCAGCACCAGTAGTATATGTAAAGAAAAGAAAAACGAACCAAATCAGAGTATGTGCTGATTTTTCAACAGGATTAAATTCATTACTCAAGGATCACCATTATCCTTTACCGAGCCCCGGTGAAATATTTAATAAGCTGAACGGAGGAAAAAGTTTCTCTAAAATTGACTTGTCTGATGCGTATTTGTAAATTGAAGTCGACGAGGAGTGCTCGAAATTATTGTGTATTAATAAACATAGAGGCTTGTATAAGTTCAACAGATTAACCTTTGGTATCAAGGTCGCCCCTGCCATTTTCCAACAGATTTTGGATACTATGCTAGTTTTTTTTTTAATCATATCACCCAGAGCAGGGCGGTAACGCCACTGATGTGCAGGGGGCTACGTAAGAGTGAAGAGATTGAAAAAGAGAAAACCGGTAACCACATCCTAAACAGGGAACAAGGGATGAGACCTCGATTATGCAACCGCTTATCTTGATGATATATTGGTCAGGAGTGAATCAATAGAAGACCACAAAATGCATATCAAAAACGTATTCAGCAAAATTAAAGAATACGGGTTTAAGGTAAAATAAGCCAAATGTGATTTTTTTCTAACCTAAATTATATATATGGTAACAAGAAAGGCTTGCCGGTGTACACCGCAAATCGACTGATCCGTTGGGGAACGATTCTACTAAAGTATAATTTTGAAATAGAATGCCTTTCATCAAAAAATATTTGCCATGCAGATGGTTTGTCGAGGCCGGTCCCCAAAAACAAAGAAGTTTTTGAAGATTCAATCATAGCAACAATTAGAACAGACTGTGGAATTAAGAGCATGATCGTGAATACGGTAAGAGAGATACCAGTGTCACTGACGGATATAAAGAGAGAAGCTCTCAAGGATGCATTTATCATATCAACAAAAAATAAAATAAATATGAAAGATTCAAATGTGCCTGAAGTTTTTTCCCTGTGCGACGAAGTATTACTTTATAATGAGCGGGTGGTGATACCCAAAACCTTGCAGAAAAAAAATCTTACGAGATTTCTATTCGGGACACCCAGGGGAAAATACAATGAAAAGTTTGATACGAGGGTACGTCTACTTGACCAACATGGACAGGGATATTACTAACACGATCGACTCGCGAAAGCCCCACCAATAACGTGTAAACTCTGGCCTAAAACAGATCAACAGAGCAACGGATTCATATTGACTTTGCTGGTCCGGTTGAAGAGCTGTACTATCTCATAGTAGTCGATAGTCACACAAAATGGCCGGAGGTCTTACGTTGCAAAAGGCCAACGACGGAATGTACTATAGCATTCATCCATGAATTCTTCGCGCGATTTGGGGTAATTGAAACGATAGTCACAGACAATGGGACACAGTTCACGATTGGTGAATTTAAACAGTTCTGCGAATCATTCCAGGTTAACCATATAACGACCTCCCAGTACCATCCGAGGTCAAACGGTCAAACAGAGGGATTCGTAGATAACCTCAAGCGAGCCCTTAAAAAAGCGCAAGGCACCCTAACAGACAAGGCGTTGCAACAGTTCCTCCAAGTGTACTGGATTACACCAAATCCTAATACACCCACAGGACGCTCACCTGCTGAAGTAATGTTTGCCAGAAGGATAATGTCGGCATTCGACGAACTTATCTCCAAGCAGGCAAAGTTTAAAAAGACCATCGCGCCTTCCAGGAAACGTTATGTTTGCGGAGAGAAGGTGCTCTTCAAACTCTACAAGAACAATATGACGTTTTAGGAGGTGGGATTTGTGAAGCAGAGAATCGGAGACCTTGTGTATATAATTCAAGGACCAAAAAACGTACATAAACGCCATCAAAACCAGATGAGGAAATGTCGTGTAAACGACACAGAGGAGTCACCACCTGTCATCGAAGAACCAATTGACGTTATTTATGAGAACTTTGATCTTGAAGCCCCTCATGTTTCGCCTTAAAAAAGAGGTCCAACAGGAAAAGGAATTTTACCGATCCCCTGTGTATTGACCCCAAGAGAAAGAAGTATGGAACAGTTTTCCAGGGAAAAAAAACTCTTGGAAGGGGGTGTTGTGGGGTATTACCCACATAAGATAATGGACTCGTCATAGAACTATATGTAGACGAGGGTTATTAACGCTCGGTGTGTTACTGAGACTCTGTGGAGACTCTAGTAGCGTTCACTGACTGACTTACAGTCTCTTTTGGCGCGTCTATGGGTATATCTTGTATCGTTGTATTGTTTTGTTTAATATATGTCTAAACCTAAATTGGCGTTTGTTTTTTTATTGATGGTCCTAATTTAGGTCCACATCATATATATATATATATATATATATATATATATATATATATATATGCCGTCCAGCATAAATCCCACCTTATTCAGTAGCAGTGTGTTGAAGGTTTTTTTTAAACTAGGAAGACCATAACTTGGAAGCCAGCGACTTTCAACTCGGAATAATCGCTATTACTATTTAGGCATTAAAAAAACTACATCTTGAACAAACAAATATGAATATTGACAACACTTAACAACAACCACCTTGAAAATGGATAAAGAAGTGGCCGGAAGAGTTTTGGACAATAGATACTACAGACAATTTTTGCAATACTTCACTCCAACCAGAAAGAAATATGTAAAAATATTAGAAAAAGACTATAAAAAAAAAAAAAAATCAGCAAATTTTCCTTGTTCAACGAAACATGTTTGAAAGAAAGCTTCTTCCGAAATATATGCATGTTATATATAGTGACGTAAATTAATAAATTTACATATGATGGAGCACGTATATATAGTATTATTATTGAGGTGTTAATATAACAATGTTCAATGTATGAACAGAGCTCTTTTATGTATATATTAGTAGATATATATTATACTTCGTGTATGGCACGACTCGGAGTTTCATGCTTTATGCAATCATCAAGTGCATATTTTGAAATATGCACCTGATGATTGCATAACGCACGAAACTCCGAGTTGTGCCATAGACGTAGGATAATATACATATTTATTAATATATATATTAAGTTGTTGTTTTTCATTAGTTTTACTGATAAAATATATTTTGGCAAGCTGGTTTTTTATCCTAAAATACTCGATATCGTGGTGGAGATAGAACGTTGATAATAACAATGTCTCTCACTTTAACTGAGAAAATTCATGCCGATTTCGACGTTTCGTGAAGAAATCAACCAATCACAAACAAGACCACCCCTACAAAAATCTTACCATGCACTAAACAAACAAGTAAAAACCGGTACCTAACGGCAAATTGTCCTCACGATAATTCGAATTTGGCATGAATCTGCTCAGTTAAAGCGACAATCTAGCCGTTCTACATTAGTTTCACTGTAAATTCTCAGCATCTTGCTGTAGAACCACTTTTTGGCCTCGAGTCTTTTTTTTTTTTGCTTCTAACAAAATGCTTCTTAATATTTTGCTTCTTAATATTTTGCTTCTTAATATTTTGCTTCTTAATATTTTGCTTTACGAGTTTGTATTTAGAATATATCAGCTCTTTCTCCTTCCTTAATTTGATATTTAACTCTTCCCTGACGATTGTAATTTGTTGCTATTTGCGCCTTGGCGCTGTCTACCGTACACCACGAGGCCCAATGTAGCCAATATGACACCCGGTCTGATAAGGGTATGCCACGCACATGCATCACATGCGCGATATGATGTTAAGTTTTGATTAAAAAAACCTTGCAGGTGCAACCCAGTTCAAAATACTTCTTATTCGCTTAATACTAAGTAAGGAAATAAAGCCACTGAGACACAATATGTTACTGAGAGTGAAATAAATCGAGAAAAGATTCATTGAAAAGAAAGGACAATAAAAGGAATTATATTAAAGAAGGTAGATGAGTAATGTCGTTGTATTTAACATTTTTGAGTATTCGTAGTTGACAGGAAATCCCGAAGCTGGAAGAGAGTTCACACGCGAGAGAAGAAACTATTTGAATAGAACTTTCGGTTGCACTAGAGTAATCAAATTTTTTAAAAGTTAATTTTAATTATTAGTGAATCATTTCCGAAAAGTTCTATAAAATCTTACAATCCGTCGTACAAATGTCAACAGAAATGAGGACAATAGTTCGAATAATGTAAATACTGCTATCTTTGACTGTTTAGCACAAATTTCTCCATTTTGTAGTAAATTGAAAGTGATGATAGCAGACATAGATAGGAAACTATACGAACTCCTACAGAAAGTAGTAAAGGATAGCGAGAAGAAAGGACTAAGTATTAGTTGCAAGACGACATAATCTATGTCCGTCAGCAAAACGAACAGCCGAAGCCACGAATGACGAATTAGAGGTACCAAAATAAAGCCGGTAGGAAAATTCAAATATGTAGGAAGTGTTTTAACAGACGACGGAAAATATGACACCGAAATCCGAAGGTGTACTGGAATAGGGAAAGATTTAAGGGATAAGTAACCCTAACGAACTTGATATGTAGGGTTTTCTTATATAGTATAAGAAAGTTTAAACCTCAAAATAAAAAAACGAACAACGTATAAATAAAAGAAAATAAACTCACACAACATTAATAACAACTTTATTCCATCCACTCATAGATAGTAGTAAAATAAAAAGTATCTACCCTTCCTTAAAAAACCTTACATTCCAATATAAAAATTACCCAGACAAAACTAAAGAGTGACCTGCCCAAAACTAAGCCACTCCGCACCTACTCTCCTAACCCAAGGCTGTATCACAATGGCTACAAACTGCCGGCTAAATCGTATACACTCCCACCACATTCACTTACATATCATATTACGAAAAATAAATCGTTTTCACCATTTAATTTTCATTTAACCTCATCACCAGAAGAGGAGCAAACGTGGCTTCGAAACGCGAAAATTTTTGTGTAGTGATACTATGCTTTTATAAACCATAGTAACAAACATTACAATATATATATATATATATATATATATTACAATATATATATATATATATTACAATATATATATATATATGTGTGTGTGTGTGTGTGTGTGTGGATGTGAGTGTGTGTGTGTGTGTGTGTGTGTGTGTGTGTGTGTGTGTGTGTGTGTGTGTGTGTGTGTGTCAATAATATGAATCAATTATGTAATGCGTCGCCTTGCGTGTGAGTGGCTATGTAGAAAAGTGACGTATGCACATGTTCTTCATCAGTAGAAGATGATTTATTATTAGCCCCCTTTTGTAAGAGTGGGAAGCGCGACTGATAAAAGCAAGATTTTTCTAGTTTTTCATTTATTTGTTGGTTCTGTGGTAATTTTAAATGTTTTTGTTTTTCATCAATTCCTGTGCTGAAATAATAGGACTCATTTTTTTATTACTGTGGAACGATACCAGAGGTACATCGTTGTGCAGGGAGACAATGACGAAAAGTAGCATAATTATTTTTCTCTATCAGTGGAAATAAAGGTGTTGCATCGAAACTGCGTTGACGTTTTGATTTAACCTCGCATATTTGTGGGGAGGGGGTAGGAAAGGTACAAATCAAAAGACGAGTTATAATTGGGCACCAAGAGGAAACACTGAAGATGCAGAGATGCTGGATTCTAAATTTTAATTCTTTTTATTTTTATTTCTTGCGTCGTCCTACGTGTCCAGACGCAAACGCTCAACCGATTTCTCAACGCCTTTACCTTTATTTTTATCGCTGCTGACTTAAAAAAAAAAAAAAGCCAGGAAGCAAATTTATCGTGGGACGTTCAGAAATCAGTACACTTTCTATGCACTTTCGTCTTGGCAAATTACTTTCACTTTTAATTAAAGCAGTTTTTTTTAAAACGAAATTATCAAACTATATAGCCCGGCGTTGCTCGGGTGTAATGAAAGCTTTAAAACTAATCCATGGTCCTGGAGCTCAGACTCTTTGAACGTTGGCACGAAAGACTAAAAAGCAATAGTTGTTTCCAGTTAAAGCGAAACTAGACTGAAAGAAAAATAAATAGATGTAAGTCAAATTTTGATTTCCTGGTATCGATATCAAATAAGTTTTTTTCATCGTAAACTGAATTTTGAGGGCTCAATAAGTCCTCTGAGTAAATGGTATCATGGCTGAGACGAAGAACTACAATTATCGATTTTCTCCACTATTGTAAGAACTGCAACCTTAAAACTTCTGAATATCGTTTATTATGTCTTTTTTCTATGAGTGTATCAAATTTGATTAAAATCGACCACTCCTTCTATAACCCGATTTTTTTCGATTATCGATTTTCTATATTTATCGGGGTTACCTCGAAAGAAAACCTAGCTAAGAACACTCACAGACGCTTATAGTACAACTGTGTAAATTTTCAAGAAAATCGGTTCAGCCATTTCGGCATCTATAGGTAACGGACACACACACACACACACACACACACACACACACACACACACACACACACACACACACACAAGCACACACTGACAAAGTTCCATTTATAAATAAGTTTAGATTCATTTCGATTAATGCCTTGACTTCATTTTTTTAATAAAGATTCCATGTCATTTTCTTTTTTTGTTCGGTCAAACTAGCTCGAACATTCATAAGTCTACCACACCAAGCATAACGGTCTAGCATAAAGGTCGGAAGGTCATGTGTGTAACATAGCTGGTCAGTGTAGGTAGTTGCTGGACGACCAACCCATCTTTGCTAGGCGTCAATAGCGGCAGGTTACTCGCGAATTCTTGTTTTTGGCCCTTAACTAGCAATGCGCATTCTGCGTTCGTCTAAGGTTGTAAAAATACCAGGAATGTATCCACAGAGCTAACATTTAGTTGGATGTTCTCTCCTGTAGATGTTAACTATAGCTCTTAGCATCTGAGTGTAGGGTCCATCAAGCTTAGACTTTTTTGTCTCAATATAAAATTTATTACAAATATGTCAAAATTAAGGTGAGATTTAATTACCGTAATGAAAATAATCATTAGCTATTAGCTAGTCAAATGCTAACATCTGAAATCGGTTAAGGTATTACAAAACTTGGTCACATGTTTCCTGGGTGACCAGATATAAACGGCGGTTGCAGAGTAGCTTGAAATTTTATATTCATCTACCGGACTTACCAAATAGTCCACCATACTCTACAACTTCCTTATCTTCGTCGTGCTAATATTTATTTCCTTCACGCTCACAAGGAAGAATAATCTTCATTCCTCACGTATTCCATTTCTAAAGAGTAAGTTCCACTCGGACAGCTTCTTTCTCCGAACTGCGGCTTTGTGGAACAGACTACCGGTAGGATGTTTTCCCAGTCACTAAAAACTGTCTTCTTCCGATCTAGCTTCCTGTTTAACCCCTTTAACAACATTTGACCTTTCTTACGCCCATGCAACAGTATACAGTAAGATTTTATCTTGAGCGGCTCTTGAGCCTTGTATGAAGTTTACCATTAGTATATACAAAATGCCAGTTTCTGTTCTGCTATTCATTTGTACAAGTTTGTTAGTTAGGTTATGCGTTGCTTTCCTCTGTCTCTCTGGCTTTCAATATGTCATGCGAGTGTCAAATTTTTCAAACCCACTTTCCTCATTATGTGGATTAGAATATTTTATTTACACTGACCACATAAGTAATCTAAATTACAAAGTATACTTTTGGTAACATTAGTAAATTATATAACAAATAATAAATTTCCAAATTATATAAAATAACTCAAAACATGAAAATTCTCAACCAAAATACAAAATTAAACCAGCCAAACAAAAAACACCTAAAACCCTCAACATTTTTTCTCCAACATCAGTGGTATACGTACCAACTTTTGTAGTGTGGAATCGTTACTCCACGAAAGGTCCACAGACATCCTAGCTCTCCGTAAAAGCAACCTTAACCCTACAATCTCCTCCTCTGATTTCTCGATTCCTGGTTACCTCATACTCTTTAGTAAAGACTCCAATGTTCACATGGATGGCTTTGGTGTTTATATCAGGGAACATCTCTCTCTGGCTAGGGTGATTTCTCTTGAATCTCCAGACCATTCTTACATGTGTCTTCATCTCTCTCTACTAAGCTACAGTAAGCTATCTTCTCTTTCTCTACGACTCTCTTTCATCTCCTGACCATTCTTATATGTGTCTTCATCTCTCTCTTCTAAGCTACAGTAAGCTATCTTCTCTTTCTCTACGACTCTCTTTCATCTCCAGACCATAATTACATGTGTCTTCATCTCTCTCTACTAAACTCGGTTAGCTATCTTTTTTTTTACCGCTCCTCTTCCTCTCCTGACTGTTCCTTGCTAGACAGTATTTCAGATAATATAGACAAGGCCATTTCCTCTCACTTGTTCACGAATATACTTGTGTTCGGTGACTTCAATTCCAAGTGGCTGAAAAGCTCCATCACTGACCTTGCTGGCGTCCATACCCTGAACTTCTCAATCACTGTCTCTCATGCAAGTTTTCTCAGTATCCCTGAAGGACACGCTTACCCTCTAGAGTTCTGCTTCCTTTCTATATATGACTCTTGCCATGCTGCTCTGCTCTCTTGGCAACTCTGATCGTGCTGTGGTTTCCATTAATATGTCTTTCCACTCCTCCCCGAAGAACCTCTTCCCAGAAGAATATCTTTGTTGTGACTTCGTCACCAAGTTGTTGTTGTCCTGTTGGGGCCAGAAATAAAGACACAAAAACGGAATGGTGTTAAACAAATATATTACAAATACAGTAGTGCAAACATATAACAGTGAACGATTATTAGCGCGGCTGTCAGAGTTATGCTGGAATAGATTTCACTCACTGCCTCTTTGCTACTCTGCTCTACAAAGCAGAATTGCTACTGATATATAATTCGGAAGAGTTCACTGTGTCATATGAGTAAGTCACCATAACACCCCCTAAGTATTAGCTCCGCAGGAGTCTTAATATTTTTTCCTTTTTAGATTCACGACGAGAACATCCGTCGTTTTCCTTTTTCTTTTTACACGGCACCGTTCCGGGGCCGCTTACAGTATTGGTATGTCAAAAGTATCATACATGACATCCATTACTTCTTTTTCTTTCAGAGAACCGCTGTCAGAATTGTTTGATAAGCGTTTCCTGATTTGATTTAAATGTCTTTTGTAAGTGAACCGGGGACCTTTAATTGTATAAATCATATTTCATACTCTTCTGACAATTCTATTTTTTTCAAAAAAAACATTTGTTATCCCGGTACATCCGGAAAAAAATTTTTCTCTCCAGGTCGGTAGCGTTTTTCAGGTATCGTGTTTGCTCGTCTAAGTTTTGTTTGTTTGGGATGTAGCTTCTCGAACACAGACCTGATTTTATGTGCAGACATTTCTTCGGCTGGGAGTAATGATGATGGTGTGCTGTCGTTGGCCGTTATTCTATACACATGAAGGAACTGTTGTAGGTTTTTTTTCTGTTGGCGTGTCCCTAGCTTTCTTCAGAGCTCTTTTTAACGTGTAAACGAAGCGCTCGACATGTTCATTGCAACTTGGGTGATATGGAGCAATCGTAATATGATAGATCTGGAAGGTTTTACAAAAATCTTTACATTCGCCGGGCGTAAATTGTGTCTCATTGTCTGACACTAAACAATCGACTACCCCAAACCTCGCAAACATTTCGTGCAGAAAATTTTATTTCTGTAGTGGAATTTCTACATCTAAGAACTTCAAGCCACTTAGAACAACTATCTACTACTATAAGATAGTAGAATCCGTCTAGTGCACCCGCAAAATCTACATGAATTCGAGACTATGGTCGGTCTGTTTTAGGCCATGGACTATATTTGATTGGAGGTGCCTTCGCTGCCAAGGCACACCCTTTACAGGATTTTACCATATTTTTGATATCCTTATCCATGTTCGGCCAGTATACATAACTGCGTATGAGGCTTTTCATCCTTGTAATCCCTGGATGACCCGCGTGGAAGTCCTTCAGAATTCTTCTTTGTAATGTTGTGGGAATGACGACACGCTCACTATGTAACAGTACTTCGTCGCATAAAGAAAAAATATCCGAAGTCTGTCCTTTTCCAGAATTTTTATTTTGGTTTGCCTGATAAACTCATCGTTTACAGCTTGTTTTATCTGGGCGAGAGTTACAGGGAGTTCCCTCACTGTTTTGCACAGTGTAGTGTTACATTCTCCTTCTGTTCGGAGAGAAGCAATCATAGTATCTTCAAAAGATTCTCTGTGTTTCGGGATTAATTTGGACAGTCCGTCGGCATGACAGTGTTTTTTAGACGGTACGAACTCTATTTTAAAATTATAGTTTAAAAGAATTGTTCCCCATGTGCGCAGTATATTTGCAGTATGCACAGGCAGACCTTTTTTTGGAACAGAAGAATGTAAGTAACGGTTTGTGGTACGTCTGCAAAGTAAAGTGCTTACCGTTAATGAAACGGTTAAACTTCGTTATTGCGAAAATAATCCCTAACGAATCCTCAATTTGCGAGTAATTTTTTTCTGCAAAAAGAAGCGTTCTCGACGCATGAGCTATTCGTTTATTAGATCCATCTGGCATTTTGTGCAGAATACATGCTTTAATGCCATACGAGCTGGCGTCGCTGGCAACTATAATGTCCAAGTCTGGGTTATAGTCGGTGAGAAACAAGACGTTAAGACTTTCTTTATTTTTTCGAATGCTTTTTGGTATTCTGGTGTCCAGTACCAGGTTTTGTCTTTTGTCAAAGGTTCGTTTAACGGAGAACGTAAGTTGTGCATACTCGGTATAAATGCCTGAGAATAATGTGCCAATCCTAGAAAACTTTTCAAGGTAGATATATTTTTGGGAGCTGGCATGTCCTTGATTGCTGTTGTTCGTACTGGATCTGGATCCGGTCTTATGCCCTCTTTATCGATAATGTGCCTAAGTATTTAATTTTTCCTTAAAGTAGTTGCATTTGGATTATTTAAAAATAAACTCGTATTCCTGAATTCTTTCGAAGATTTTTTGCATATGTTTCTTATCCTCTTCTACATTTTGACTAATCATTAAGACTAATCATTAAAATATGCAACCGTGAAATCAAAGTCGCTCAGCATAGTATCCATCACGCAGTCTTTACTCCGAACGGTAGACGTTCGAACTTGTACAATCCACGATGGATGTTGATACATAGCAACATAGAACATTCTTCTTCCACCGATTTTTGAAAAACAATTCCCCCATTTACATTTGCGAAAATTTCATTCTGTCTATGTAAAGCATAACGACAGCATAACTTTGAATGCTGCTTTAAGCCCTGTCCAGAAATCGGCGCAAATCAGGATTTCGTTTGACTTTTTCTTCACATAAACAGTCGGTGAAGCCCATTGACTGCACAGAATTTTCGACAAGACACCGGTTCTTTCTAGTCTATCGAGTTCGTCATTTATTTTTGTTAAAGAGGCAAAAAGCACATTACATTTTTACTTAAGCACTGGCTGGATATCCTGTTTTAACTCAAATTTTGCCGTTATCTTGTTACACCGACCAAGGCCCACAGAAAAAAAAAACTTCCTAAAACGTTTCTTTTAAGGTTTTTATTAAATCATTTGCCTCGGTGGTCAGGTTTACAAGTTTTTTTGGCAAAATGAATTAATTGGCATGTTCCACAACTAAATTTCTCCATCTAGTCGGTGCCAAATAAATGTTCTGTATTTTTTAATAGGAACGTTTTTAGTTTTAACGTCCTTCCTTGAAAAGTTATGTTAGTAATAAGTTCTTCCGTAAACTTGATTTTTTCCCCTGTCATGGACCTGGCCATTTCATTAGTTCTTAGCAAGGTTGGTTTTGCCAACTTTTTCAAAGTGTGTAGATTTAAGATTGTTAAATCTGAACCAGAATTCAACTGTAGTTTAATATTTTTAGTTAAGATTTGTACTTGCACGTACGTCCTAATGTTTAACCCGTCTTGTTCATTTGCTTTTGTGTTTTTACGTAGCTATTAATCTTTTTTCTCGTTCGACAATGTGAGCTTTTGTGTCCGATACATCTACAATTTAGGCATTTTTTATTCCGGTAAAGGCAGTCTTTATACCAATGTAATAATTCAGAACCGAAACACGGGTTAGGAAGCAAATTGTTTCGTTTCTTTTGTGTTTGGTTTGATTTAGGGTGAGAATCGATTTGTTCTTTTTTTTTTCCTTTCGGTGTATTTTTCTTATGTGAGATATGCCAGACTCCTCGATATTTTTCGAATCTTGGCGTACGCTTAGGAATCAGTGACGGTCTTCCGCTGTTTGTTGGAGAATAAGGTTTGGCTCATTTTCCAGTTTATTTGAAACTCTACGTCTAATTTCAAGGTCTTTAACTGAAACGAGTCCATGAACAAATATCAAGCACCTGAAGTCATTTGCACTCAATTTTGACAGTTTGAAATCGTCACAGTGCTTCGTCACGACCGACGCGAACGTAATGAGAACTTCACTATCATTTCTGGTTAGATTTATGCATTTCCATCTCTTATGAAAGCGTGAAGTTTTAGGACTAAAAAGTTCTGTAAGAAGTTTAACCACTTCAGTGAATCTCAGGTCTCTTGTTTTACGGAGTAAAATATAATTCACAAATTTGATGTACTCTGCGGTGCCCAATTTTCAAAGAAGAAGGCGAAATTACTTAGGCTCCGACCAATTTATGCAATGTGTGGCGTATAAATCCTCGAATCTTTTAAAGTATGAGGCAAAGGTTATATCCTCGTTCGGAGAATATTCAAAAATGTCTTTTGCGTCCCAGATCGTGTTTTGTGAGGACGCAGTTTCGTTTTCACTAATTTGTCCCCAGTTTGCCAGTTTAAGCAACTTTCTTTGCTCTTGTTGAGTTTGAAGTAGAATTTCTTCGAGTTTCTGATGTCTGACTTCAATTTGTTTTTAAATTCAATCCGTTCTTTTTCAGTTTGCTTTTGAATTTCAAGTTGCTTTTCTTGCCATTTAAATTCCCGTTGTTTTGCTGTTCAGCATACTTTTAAAGACGCCTAGGTTTTACGTAGCAATAAATAATGTAGTCTGGTTGACCTTCAATCCTGAACATTGATTTCTTTCCTCGCTGGGAGCCTAAAGCTATGGTCGTGAATTAACAATGAGAGCAGGATGGAGAATTAGAAAATACTAAACACTTCAGTTACCTTCAGTTATAGATCAGTTTAAATAAATTTATTACAAGAGATAAAGATAGAATAGGCAGCGCCAGAAGCAGTTTTATCCAATACTGCAAGCTGCTACAAAACCAGAACATTAACATCAGAGGTTATGTCATATTTTTTAAGAGACTCTCATATGAATGTCATGCATGGCGTTTAACTTTTTCAGAAATGTCTAAGCTATCAACTATACATAAGGGATTTTTCAGAGCAATGATTTAAAATATCACTGAATGAACCCTGTGGGTCTTAAAGACAACCATGCTTCATCTGATCTTATAAAGAGGCGTCAAAAATAAAAAAGAGCTGTACCAAATAACAGAAATCACATCACTTAAAAATTTTCCATGACAACAACGACTGAAACGGCTAGCACTTATAACTAGAAGAAAAAATCATGGCATAATGAAGATTCTGACATTTCACACTCAGTCAGTCAGTCAATTTAGTGTCATACGTGATACACACTTGGGTGTTCATGTCAGAATGAGAATTTGTAAACTATCAGCTGTATACAACCAATTTATAAGATCAATGATAAAAAATGGCTTTGATCGAGTGAAATTTAAGGATCTTTGCGAAAAGCATCCTTCTTCGAATATTTTGGACTGGCGCTACAGAATCGCAAAGAAGTATACCAAATAACAGAAAACATTCGACATTCGACAGCAGCAACAACGACAAAAACAACTCAAGCGTAGAGTTGACTGTATCATCATGGGTGGCGTCTATTCTCGGAAAATAGATATATCTCAATTCTAAACCGTAGAGAAGGCAACGTGAACCACTCTACGATTTTTCTCAATAAGACATTATAATAATTGACAGATAATAAAGAAAAGGAATCTGTAGAGTTATCATCGCAAATGCTCTGAAGAGAGATGACATTTTAAAAATGACCATCTTTCAGCCATGTCTTCCCATGTCCGTCGCCTTACTCGGCAGCCATCTTAGAATTTTGACCCAAACCCTTTATTCAAGGGAGTAGATTATTTTCATTCCGCCTGGCATGATTAGGGGTAGATAATCCATACCAATTAATACATACTTCGGAATCAAAGTTTTAGTTAAAACATACCTGCTTCCCGTTGTAAGTTCACAGTCACATAATCTGACTAAGACGTCTTCATAGCTTGATCGGATTATCACTTTTAATTAGGTGCCACCACTTTTTCGGTGAAAAACAAAACAAAAAACAAAAAACAAGAACAGCATAGTATGATGAAAAAGGCCCCTAACTTAATAAAAACAAAATTTTATCGTCGAAATATTTATGTTAATATTAAAAGGAAAGACCAAATAATTTTTTACTATTTTTTAAATCCGTCGTATCACTTTTGAAATTTTGCCTAAGTTTTGTTTTTGCTTTAGAAACTTACGATTCTGTTGTAAAGTCTTCTTTTTTTTTTTCAAGTGAAAAACACATTGATTTTGGAATTCCTGTAAAAATCAAATAATTGTCGGTTTTAATGAAACTTTCAGCAATCATGCACAATTGAATTAAATACATTTTGAAATTTTATTTTAGAAAATCTCAGTAATTTTTTTCCTTTACAGATATTACACTTACTTAATTACGAAAACTTACTCAATTACGAAATTTAATGAATTGAATTTTCATCCGAAATTTTTTATTAGTTAAAAGCAGAATTATTTGGATAATGTAAGACAGCTTTTTTCTAACTATTATTTATTTCCCGAAAATCTGCTCCGAATCGTTAAATAAAAAATGCAATAAAACTATGACATTATTAAATCAAGAAAGCTTTTAATTGCTTTTATAAATAAGATTTATTAAAGACATTATTTTCATAAGAAAAAAATTCGATGAATAATGGGTTTTTACAAGAATTGTTTTCATATCTTTCAAATTTTAATATTAATAATTTATAATATATAAATCTTTTAAAGTTCCAAGGGCGATGACCCGCAAAAATGTTACCTGCAGAGCTCATGTTTGCTGGGAAAGTTTTATCTATTTTCGACAAATTACGGTCTGGAAATAAAAAGAAAATTCGAAAATTTAAAACTACCAGATCATTTAAGATCAGCGATAAAGTTTTCTTTAAAAATTTTTAGGCTGGAAAGGGAGATTGACAGGAAGGAAAAATAATTCGACGGAAAGGTAGTATAATGTACATTGCTGAAGATGTACGATTCAGTCATAGAAGACATGAATCAACTGATATCTAGATATGCACAAAATAAGGAATCAATACAATGTCATTTACCAATGGACGCAAACGCAGTTCGTAAATTTGTAATGCGGTTCTATGACGTCACACCGCGTGAGAGCTCGAAATGATAACAGAACCATATATTTAAATGCAATGTAATGTGTTATGACAAGATTTAAACGTGATTTTATTAAGTGTGGGTTGTTCGGATTTAATGTAAATGGCCTCCAATATCCGAAGGTTCTTTTTACTGTGTGTATGAGTGAGGATTTTTGTATTGTTGACTAAAATTTCTCTGGTATTACCTACATGGTTATGTTTTTCTAAGAAACGTTGTTCAATGGTACTCTGATCAGAAAGGTGACAGGTAAGTCTACAGGAGAGCGAGGTTGTAGTAAAACCAATATATGTAGTGGGTTTATTATTAGTACCAGAGGTACAATCTCTGAACGGGCATGTAAATTGATACACTACATTGGTTTTCTGTAGAGGATTTTGTTGAGTGCTGGTAGAGTTATTAGAGACTATGCGTTTGCTATTTTTGGTGACTGTTATCGTTGCTTAGCAAAGTTTTATGTCAACACAAGATAAAATCGTCGCTGATGGTGGATGTTTTTATGTTATCGTCCTTGTAGCTTCTCTGAAGATGGCTCATGTGAGCCGAAAGCTTAAAACCAAAAATTATCCAAATGTTGGAGAATTTTTGTCTTTATTTTTACCTGAAATTAAAGCCAAAATACAATGTTTAGAACGGCTCATGATTAAACATAATAGACATTGTCTCTTATATTTAACAGTATATATATATATATATATATATATATATATATATATATAGATAGATAGATAGATAGAGAGAGAGAGAGAGAGAGAGAGAGCGAGAGAGAGAGAGGAAGACAGAGAATGTCCTACGTCGAGAAGAGAAGAAATAAAAATTGTGAGATTTCATAATCTGGTAGAGATTTATCCCCTGTTTCCTGTTTAGGACTGGCTTTTTATTCCCAGTAGCCCGTTGCATTTTAGTCGCATTAACGCCTTGCTTGGGGTGACTTGATAAAAAATAAAATAAATAAAAGACTAAAAAACATTTTTTAATAATTTTACCCCAAGCAAGGAGCGAATACCACATGCGAGAAGTGTGAGAGAAGAAACTATTAGAATGTTGAGAGATTTTACATTACAAGCTGACCAAATATAGAAATAATGTGAAATGCATGAACTGATAAATGAAATGATAGATTTATACATATACAAAATGAATTCTGGCAGAAAATTTGTCTAGCACGAGACAGTGAACCAACTTTCCTAGCGGCTAACCTAGCAACTGATTAAATAAATCATTCCGCTTAATGTCAGTAGAAAACGTGGGCCCAAGAAGGTGCAACGAATTGCTCTCCAGGAGGCTAGCATCAGCCATAATAATGGAAAGCAAAAATGTTTTTTTATGATAATCTTTTTCGTATATAATTCAAAACTGGATCCGTCTGAAATATCTACACCCAACTTTCCATTTAGAACTGAGGCTCAACTGAATGACGTCCATATTACCTCCTAGGTGATCTCTAACATAATCTCAAAACTTGACCCTCACAAAGCGAGCGGAGGGGACGGAATCCCAATCATAGTCTTGAATAAATGTGCCCCTGAACTCTCCTCTGTCCTCTCTAAGCTCTACAACTTCTGCCTATCTACTTCCGGCTTTCCTGCCTGTTGGAACTCTTCCTCTGTAGTTCCTATATTTAAAAATACTGGAGAACTCTCGGACTCCGCTAATTACCGCCCTATTAGCCTCCTTCCGGTCTTTGGCAAAGTGTTCGAAGCTATTATCAACGCCGAGATGGTTCAGCACAGGCTCCTCTCAGACAAACAGTATGGTTTCCGCTTCACCAGGTCTACTGCTGATATGCTAACAACCATCACTGAGTATACATACCAGGCACTCGACAAGAATGACGAAGCTCGAACCGTTGCCTTGGATATTTCCAAAGCGTTCGACAGAGACTGGCATGCTGGCCTTCTACGCAAACTGCGGACCTATGGTATAACTGGACATTTGTTTGACCTAATCCAGTCATTCCTCTATAATCGCACATTGAAGGTAGTATTAAACGGACATGCCCCCCCCCCCGAAACTACCATACGAACGCGGGTGTCCCTCAAGGCTCTATCCTAAGTCCTACCTTCTTTCTGATCTACATTAATGATCTCCCCGATGCTATAAGACCCCAAGTAGGCATACGCCGATGACACCACAGTTTATTCTCGCCTCGATTAAAAATCTGGTGTGGGCGACAAAGCGAACCTCGCTGCCAAGCTTGAGAAGGACCTCCAATCCGTAGTGGACTGGGGTAAGAAATGGCTCGTAAATTTTAATGCTTTCAAAACAAAGCTGCTATCAATTAACCATCATAGACAATCGCTCCTACCTCCCATTAGCATGGAACAGGCTTGCCTCCCTGAGAGTAAAACACTACGTCTCCTTGGCCTCACACTCTCAGCGGACCTCAAGCGGAATGGCTATATCGAATCCAATGCTAAATCCGCTGCTATGAAAGTCGGTTTTCTGTTCAGATGGGGTTCTTCACAAAATACAACGGAGAATCTGTAATGTGATCGATACCGATTTGGCAGACCGACTGCAGTCACTCTCTCACCGGCGTGATGTAGCTTCCCTGTGCCTCTTATATAAATACTTTCTCGGCTTCTGCTCCGATGAACTTAGATCACTGGTGCCCCCTAGGTACGAATTTGCACGAGATACTAGATTAGCAACTAGGTCCCACCCTTTTACAGTGAAACCGATAAAATGTATCCGCAATTTCTACTCTAATAGCTTCTTTTCTCGCACTTCCCGCCTGTGGAATTCCCTTCAACATGCTTGCTTCCTCGACAGTTACAATCTCCAGGAGTTTAAATGCAAGGTCAATAGACACCTCTTACCACACTAACTCGCATCAGTTCTCTCAAACACTTTTCCCATCTACCCAACCCTCATCCTCGGTATCCTCATCCGTCTATCACCCTCCTCCCGACATTTCCTATAACTAACCACTCTTTCTCATCACTTTCCCCTATGTAACCCCCTGCGCAATAGTGGCAGTGGAATGCTTTGCTTGGGGTGAAATTATTAAAAAAAAAGTATTGTGGGTTATCTGTAGCAGTAGTATTGTGTGTGTGTGTGTGTGTGTGTGTGTGTGTGTGTGTGTGCGCGCGCGCGCGTGTGTGTGCCACGTGGTTTGGGAGAATAATATGTCAGTTCAATCGGAGAAGAAAGTTACGTCTTCTCTGAGTGAGAGAGCAAAACGAGAGGAGGAGAGTTTAGATACTTTATTTTTACGCAGCTTAATACAACACCACCCAGCGGACGTTCAGAGAAGTTCACTGGCGGACAAAGGGGTGGTGGGATAATCCAACACACTTATCCATATCAATGTATTGATAGATAGAAACAAACAAGCAATAAATATAAACAAAAAGGTTTCATCATATTTTTCATTAAATGTTCAGACTACAGGATTTATAGCTCTACTATGAATTGATAAAAAGTAGGTACTTAAAAAAAAAAAAAAAAAAAGAGTAGAAAAAGCGATACCTAAAGTTTAAAATGTATTAAAAAAACGAAAAACCTTTCTTGAAACTTTTATTTTAGTTTAAATTTTAACCTAATAGATTAAAATATCTTGCACATATACAAATTTCCATCTGTCTGTTCATTGAATACTGTTATCATATCTGCTTATATCTCATAAAAACAATTTTTTTATAGTAAAACTACCAGAAATACATTGAAAAAATATAACCAGCAACACATTAAAAAATATATTACCAGCAATACATTAAAAAATATTACCAGCAGTACATTAAAAAATATTACCAGCAGTACATTAAAAAATATTACCAGCAGTACATTAAAAAATATTACCAGCAGTTCATTAAAAAATATATTACCAGCAATAAATTAAAAATATAACCAGCAATACATTAAAAAATATCACCCTGAATACATTATAATATATTACTAGCAATACATTATAAATATATTTTCAGCATTACATTAAAAATATTACCATCAATACATTTAAACATATTACCAGCATTACATCAAAAAATATTTCCAGCAATACATTAAAAAAATTACCAGCAATACATTTGACTCTCAATAAAAATTCTCTTTACAAAAATACGTTAATGTAACCTGATCTACAAACTGATTTCTTACAAACAAACTTCATACACTATTCATACGAACCGACCCTAAACATCTTATCGGCATTAAATAACCTATTTAGGTTGATATGCCGTAAAACAAAATAAACCAATCTTAATAATAACACAAAGTTTTTGACCACAAAATATCATGCTTGGGACATTTTCTTTTATTATATATCCTCTTTTTTATTGAATTTTTGAAGGTACCTAATAGGAAGAAGTCGACCGTAGCTGGGATCATCGACCATTCAGTGCAAACGTTTCTTTTCTTCAGCTTCGTAAGATGTACTTCGCTAGGGCTACATGCATTTGTGAATTCAGAATTTCCCTTCTCTTGTCACACAAGGATATAGAACCCAACCTGCAGTGGCGATTCCACTTGAGGACCAGAGGGGCTTAAGCTCTCCCCTGCAGAATTTCGGCTAGCCTCTCGGTTGGCCTCTCGGTTGGCCTCACCACTTCAAAAATTTATGAAACTGGTCAGTCTCTGATTTTGAAAAGATTTGATCTTCAGCACGTGCCCCTCTGCGTTTTCTTTTTCATTTAGATTTTTAAGGACACATACAGAGACCAGTTTAAAAGAAAAACAAACAAAATATCACAACCAGATAGATTTTCTAAGCGCTGCTTAGATGTGGCCAAAGAAAGTATGGGGTACCCAGTGAGGATCGAAAACAACCAGATAGATAGAATCACACGTGTTGTCTGGAAGAGAAAGAGACTTAATAGTCATATTTTCATATTTGAAGGAAGACGTTAATTAGAAATAATGTCTCCAACATGGCATAGATACGTAGACAGTCAATAATTTATGACCGAGTGAAAGAATTGGTCAGAAATTACGCTCCTCATTAAAATCTTGGTCCTAAGTGCCCCCTTACATTCAGAGTCCTACAATCGCCTGCTCTGCTATTTATTCATAAAAAGAGAAGAATTTAATGAACACATATTCTCAAGGGTGTTAGCACGTAAATGAATGCAACTGCGTTGTGATGCAGTGGATATCAACTCAGAACGACAAATCGGAGTGCCGAGTTCGAATTCCAGTTGAATTCCTTGCATTCACTTACGCACAAATACCCTTGGGAAAGGTATTAATCCGTCTCTTCCCTCCAGTTATGGGTTAAAAAACAGGACGGATTGGGTTCTATAGCCTTGGCTGGCAACCAGCCTACCGCAGAAAGCAATGGCAACCTACTGCGGGATAATCTTTTGCCCAGTCATTCATGTCTTTTTAGAGACATGCTCGCCCAAAGCGTGTATCACGTATGGCACTTAACTGACTGAATACGAGTGTTCCATTCTTGGATTTTATGCATCTTGTTGAAGAGCATGCTTTTTGTCCTGTTAGTTCCTTTATATTTTTTTTATGTATGTTGCCTTTATTGGTCGCGCTCAATCTCTCTGTTTCTGCGCATTTGTCATTAAGTCATTCCTCTTAAGCCTGTCTGCATTTGCTCCTTATTTTCTTGTGTAGTTTCCTGTATTCCGTTCCATGTCTTGGCATTATTTTCTGTCTCCTTTTCATCATGTTCAGAATCTCATTTGTGATCCACTGATTTTTCCTTGTGCGTTTCTTTTCCTTTGGGACTTTGTCACTAATGCTTCTTTTTGGGCGTCCCATTTTGAATTTTCGTTTCTAATTTGCCCTTCGTATATTTTTTCACTCTATCTTTGTAATTTTTCTTGCAGGTTGAGGTCATTCTCGAATGTGTTGTATTGCAGTCTGGGTGCTGCATTAGGCTTCTTCGTTCTCCGCAGTTTTACTCTTTGTTTGCATATAACCGGGAGGTGGTCGCTTCCACAGTCGGCACTTGGATAAGTTTTACAATGAATAACTGCATTCCTGAATCTCCTGCTTATTGTTATGTAATCAATTTGTGTGTGTGTGTGTGTGTGTGTGTGTGTGTGTGTGTGTGTGTGTGTGTGTGTGTGTAAAATAGTCGTCTTGGGTGTTCATAAAACTATGTGTTGGTTATTACCTGGTCATTCAATGTGCACCATTGAACCCATTTTTTTCCTCGGACATTGCGGTTTTCTAATACGAAGTTGTTACCCCTTCCCTCTCCTTTCTTACTTTGACATTCAGGTCCCTCATGATAATTCTAATTTCTTGCGATTTACACTGAGCCTTGGCGTTATCCAATGTGGAGTAGAAAGATTCTATTTCCGCCTCAGTGCTTTGTGTTGTCGGTGCACACACTACTATAACCGCAATGTTTGAAGGTCAAATCTAGTAAATAAAACATTTTCATCACATTTTTGTCGAATTAAAAAAAACGGACTTGAGTATTTAGTTAGGATTAGATACACTCTTGTGCAAATTATTTTTTTAAAAAAGCGAATAATATCTTCCTAAGTTCTTTCACACTTTCCCTGATCACGTATACGTCGTCTCTTGACGTTGGTTTTCTCTTCCGACTGCATTTTCTATTACGTTTTAGACTGAAATAGATAGATAGATAGATAGATAGATAGATAGATAGATAGATAGATAGATAGACCTTTGTTCAAATTAAGAAAAACAAAACGAATACTGTTTTCCTGGGATATTTCTCTCTTTCCTGTTCACGTATACGTTGTCTCTTGGCGTTGTTTTTCTCTTCCGACCGCATTTTTTTTACAAATGGACCCAGTTTGTTTCTTCGCCTTGTTGACAAGACTGACAGTTGAAAGGCTGACAAAAACAATATCCGCGATCTTTCTGTAAAGCTTGCCAGTGTGTTCGTGCAGCGTTACAATTTTTGCGCACTTCCTTGGCGTAACATCCATCGTAGATAATGGGCGTAGAACAACTAATCCACAGTCGAGACAAGAGTGTTTGGGGGTGATAAAAATCTGGTACAATCATGGATAAAGCAATTTTTTAAAACTGAAACAAATTTCATCATACACCCTGAAGATAGATTCATATTACTGCACACCACTGCAAATAACCTAATCTGATGTAAAAACAGAAATAGTCTCCAGTGGGTCTAAAACTGTCTGTGTGGTAAAAGAAATGAAACTAAAGCAGTTGTTTCAGTTAATTTGCACAAGGGTGCAGGTATGCCTATCGTTCAGTTCACACTCTTACCATCGTCTTTTGAATAGGAGTAGCGGTTTATCTTTTGTTTTTTGTTTAGGAATGGCTTTCCGGTTCCTTCTAGAATCTGCCCCAGTTCTGGACTCCTGATGTCTTATTTATTTTTTCTCCTCTCCTCTCTACCAATAGGAGTATATATATTTGACTATCGTATGGTTCACACTCCTCCCTGGTCAATTGAATAAGAGCAAAGATGTATCCCTTGTTTCCACTTTAGGATTGAGTTCCCGGTTCATTCTAAAGTCTACTTCAGTTCTATACTCTTAAAACTTGTACTTTCCTACGCTAATATAACTCCTCGCAGTAAGCAACTACCTTGAGTGGCTCTTAAGACTTTATTTAAACAAGTTAAACTAAATGCACACGTTTCAATTTTTCTGTCTTTTTTTTCGTTTGAGTTCCAGTCTACTCCTCTTTTTCCGCCTCTTCATCTTTTCTCTCTCTCTCTCTCTCTCTCTCTGTCTCAGTTTCCGTTCTCTCTCCCTCTCTGTTTCTGTCTCTCTGTCTCTTTTCTTCCTCTGTCTCTTTTATCCCCCTCCCTCAATCTTTGTATTTTTCTAGGGTTATCTGTTTTTACTCTCTCACCTCCCTATTTCTCTCTCTCTCTCTCTCTCTCTCTCTCTCTCTCTATCTCTCTGTTTGTCTCTTTTCTCCCTTCCGCTCTCTGTATCTTTCTTCTTCCTAGTATTTTTCTATGGCTACTTTTTCTCTCTCCTCCCTCTCACTCTCCTCCTCTCTTTCTCAGTATTTTCTAAAGCTATTTTTTTCTCTCTCTCTTTTCTCCATATTCTCCTCTCTCACACTATATTTTTCTATGGATATAGTTTTTCACTCTCTCTTTCTCCATTCTCTTTCCCTCTGTCTGGCTCTCTTCTCTCTCCCTCTCTGTCTCACTTTTCTCCCACACTCTCGCTCTCTCTCTTCTCCCTCTCTTTACTGTATTTTAAGGGCTTTTTCTTTCTCTTTTCCCTTCTCTTTCTCTCACTAAGGCTATCATTTTTCTCTCTCTCTCACTCTCTCTCTCTTTCTTTCTCACTAGGACTATATTTTTCCTTCGACCATCTTTCGTCTTTGTTAAATTACTTTTCCTCCAAACCTTCCGCCGCCTACTTTTCGAATCCTCTAAATTATTCATTTTCCACCTCCTTTGTTTTTCTTCACTTCGTATTTTTCGTCTTCATACCCCCGGTCTACTCGCTGGCTCACGTCTCTCTTCCCTCAATTTATCTAGATTACCCTCTATCCCTTCTCCGCAACTTCCAATCTCCGCTTGGGCTAACTTACATGCATTAACCTCAAGCCTTTTGATCCCTTGCCTGTCATCTCTGGTGAAGCGTGACCCCTTGCACGCTTGCACGCTTATGGCTCGGGACGAGCAGCACACGACAAACGGTGTCGACGAGGGTCTTCCATCAAGGTTCTTCTTCCTTTTCTTTTCTGTCAGGCGTCGGATGAACGGGAAGTGTCCGGGACTGGAAAAGGGGTCGATTTTTTCTTCTTCGGCCCATGAAAATACAGAAAGCGGGAGAATACAAAAGCAGAAAAGTAAGAAACGCAACGAGGCATAGAAAAGGAGACACAAGTAAAGAATAGCCCATGTTTTGTAATATAATAACTTTTTCTTCTCTATCCGCGTTAAGGTTAACAAAAGGAGTAGAAGCTTTATTTCAAATTACAGAAATAATAATAATGAGCGATTTTCACTAGTGTGCATTCATTACTCTTTCATTTATCTATCATTCATCATGATATGCAAGTAACAAGACCTTTTGTCCCAACATCCGAATAAAAGGGAAAATTAGAGCCATTTCTTTTCTCCATGGCACAAGGTCGAGTTTAAAACTAAAGCCGTTGGAATTACTCAAACACCACCATGAAACACCTTAGTCGCCAGATATTTTTGACCCTAGTTCCCTATCGCTTGGGTTTCAAAAGTTGTGAATATAATGCTAAATGTAAATAATGTTAAATGTAACCGCCTCTTCTACTTTAGTAGTTTTTTTTCTCGCACTTCTCATTTGTGGAACTCAATACCGTTTGCTTGCTTCCCTAGTAGCAACAATCTCCAAAACTTAAATGCAACTTCAATTGCCATCTTCTGTCCCCTTTATTTCTATCCTTATTTTAGGAATGGGTTTCCAGTTCCATCCAGAATCTGCTCCAATTCTGTACTCCTAACGTTTTATTTATTTTTCTCCCCTCCTCTCTACCAATAGGAGTATATATATTTGACCATCGTACGGTTCACACTCCTCCCTGGTCTTTTGAATAAGTGTAAAGATTTATCCCTTGTTTCTTCTTTAGGACTGAGTTCCCAGTTCTTTCTAAAGTCTACTCCTAACGCTTGCACTTTCCTACGCTAATATAACTCTACGCAGTAAACATCTATCTTGAGTGGCTCTTTTCGACATTCCCTGTACCCTGTTTTTTTTTTTTCACTCTAACCCCCTCCGCATCAGTGGCGGTCCTGCCTTGCTTGGGGTGAAATAATCATCAAAATACAAATAAATATATATAAATAAAATAATTATAAAAAAATTCAAACAGAAATTGAATTTGATTCCGTTTTTTTTTTTGTTTTGTTTTGTTGTATTTTTTTTTTACTGGTCATTGTTACGTCATCCTGCACGTTTCTTTTTCAGATTGCCTCAAGTGCGCCTACAAGACTGTAATACGGACTTTTGCCGATACTCATTTGAGCAGTATAATTTGTTAGTGTTGTGGTCATACTAAGGCTTTCTATTTAGGAGACACGTTTCTACCAAGGGTTATAGCGGTAATTAGGTGATAAGGTAATTTTTCACGAAAAAAATTGCTTGATCTTTAAGATAAATCTAAGATTTACTTCGCCTTAATCTAACGGATTACATACACACACGTACGCGCACGAATGTGCAGGTGGGGTAATAATTAACTGTTCGGAATGAACCAAGTTCGAATTCTAGCCAAATTCGTTACATTCACTTTCGAACAAATACCCTTAGAAAAAGCAGAAATCCATCTTTTCTGTTTCCCATCTATAGGTTAAATAGTAAGGTAGATGGGTCTTTAAAAACGGGTTGACAACAAATCTAGGAGAAGGACAGCTCTGAATTCCAGAACGAAGAAGAGCAGTTTGGGGACCTCATGCCATATAATGAGAAAAGAGTAGTTTGATCTGCACAAGCCTTTACCATATCTCAGTAATTAAATCGTGTTGTTCAGTGCTAGAAAGTGAAATGCTCGAATATATATATATAGTGAGTTTGGTCCACACTGAATACCCCATACTTTCGACTTTATGCCATATCTAAGCTGCCCTTAGAAAATCACTATATTCATATATTTTATTCATATTGTCCTTTATAGATATACTCTATCTGAATTTGTTTTTACACACACACACACACACACACACACACACACACACACACACACACACACACACACACACACACATATATATAACGAATAATATCTTCCCAAGATATTTCACACTTTCCTTGATCACGTATACGTCGTCACTTAGCGTTGTTGGGTTTTTTTTCTCTTTCTATTGCATTTTCCTATACGTTTTGGACTGAGATAGATAGATAGATAGATAGATAGATAGATAGATAGATAGATAGATAGATAGAAAATATTGTTTAAAGGTATGTTCAAAAATATTGTTTAAAGGTATGTTATATTGAAAATATTGTTTAAAGATATGTTATATTAATGAGTAAAAGTGCTCAATATCAGCGTGTACAAATATAAAAGCCGACACTGACGTCAACAAAGAGTGGCGACAAACTGTTTTAGGCTTGAACGCAATCTTCGGGCCAAAAGATTATGTTTAAGTATGAAACAGACTGTCGCCACTCAGTTTTGCTCACAGTATATATATATATATATATATATATATATATATATATATATATATATATAACAGCACCTGGTATTCTTAAGTGAGCACCCACCTAAGTACTGACCAGGTTCAACTTCGGTGATCGAGCGGGAACAGGTGTATTCAACGTGACATGACCGTTTATATATATATATATATATATATATATATATATATATATATATATACATACCACTGAACAGCACGATTTCAGATCAAATACTCGCGGAATTTTACACAAAAGGAATGCAATAAGCGGCAACACCATTGGGAATAATAATGACTCTATAATTGAATAAAGAGTTTTTTTTTTAAGAATAATATTAATAAACGAAAATAAAAATTATCTATGTCAGTCAGTTAGTTAAGTGATAGACGTGATACATACATGAGCGATCATGTCTTTTTCAATCCATGACTGACAAGGAAGAAGGTTGCCATTTCTTTCTGCGGTAGACTGGTTGCCAACCAAGGCAATAGAACCCTATCTCTCCTGCTAATTAACCCATAGCTGGAGGGAGAAGACATGTATTAATACCTTTCCCAAAGGATATTTGCGCATAAGTTAATGTGACGACTGCAACAGAAATTCGAACTCGACTCTTCTCTTGTGTCTATATTCATTGTACCAAAATTTTTTATGACAGAACTTTAAATATTTAAAAATGAACTTAACCGTATATACGTGTATAGTATAAGTTTTTTTTATGATCAGTTTTTACTGATCGTCAATTGATCTGACGTGTTTTAGACCGATCAACCACGAAGTCAAACAAAAGGCATTATTTCGGTTTTTGTTCGACTGTGAATTCTTCATGGTCAAACAGTCTTAGACACGTCAGATCAATTGACGGTTTTCCTTAGGTTGGTTCGTTGGTTGTTTTGTTTGATGGCATATCAACCTCGGCGGGTCATTTATTGCCAACTGAATTTTATTTATTTATTGCTAGTAATACCTTTTTTCTTTCAACAATTTATTGTTGTTTTTATATAAGTTTTGTGTCTAGTAATACATTTTTCTTTTCGAATATCAAGATTCATTGGGATTTGTTTTTAAGGGCATGGTCCTCAAGTCCTACCCTTGTTATTTAACCCATGACTGGAGGGAAGGGACGGATTAATACCTTTCCCAAGGGTACCAGTGCTTAAGTGAATGCAGGGTAATCAACTGGAATTCGAACTCGGCTCACCGATTTCTCTTTCCGAGCCCATATCCACTGCACCACAACGCACACCCGTCACTAAACACTTACAGCACCTGGTATTCCCAAGCGGTCATCCATCTAAGTACTGACCAGGCTCAACGTTGCTTAACTTCGGTGATTGAGAGCGGGAACCGGTGTATTCAACGTGATAGGCCGTAAGCCGTTTTCCTTAGGAAAAGCAGGTTCGAATCCTGACGCATATTTTTGTAACAAGATTTTTCGATTATTATGGTCGGTGCAAAAATGATTTAAGTTTATCAAATGCACTCATTTCCAAAGGTGATTTTGGGGACAATTTTGATATTCCTTAATCCTTACAAAACGGAAAAAAATAGGATGATAGTAAAATCATATTAAAATTAAGTAAATCTTCTTTAACAATATATATATATATATATATATACTTAATTTTTATATAGTTTTACTAACATTCTATTTTTTCCGTTTTGTAGGGGTTAAGGAATATAAAATTGTCCACAAAATCACCTTTGGAAATGAGTGTATTTGATAAACTTAATTGGACTGTTTAATTATTTAAAACAACAGAATATCAGCTTAAATACGAGTATTTAACCAAATAAATTAAATATATGTCAGAGTTAATCCATTTCGTAACGGATTTTACAAACAAACATTCGTAAATAAATTGTCTTTGTTTACATTTGTTTATATTAAGATACGAAAACAGAGCAGATATGAATTCCTCGAAAAAAGAAAAAAAAATGTGTTTAAAAGCATTATTTCGGGCTTTGTTTAACTGTAATCCTTCGTTGTTGAGCGCTCAAGACCCGTCAAAACATCAATTGACGTTTGCCTTTAGGGGACGCAGGTTCAAATCCTGCCAAAGGACGTATATTTTCTTTTCTCGATTATTCAGACGATTAGATATAAATATGTGCGTTGTGGTGCAGTGGACAAATCGGGTTGAATTTCTTGTATTCATTTACGCACAAATACTCCATAGGATATAATAGGATAGATTGGGTTCTATAGAATTAGCTTGCAACCAGTCTACCGCAGAAGGTAACGGCAACTTACTGCGGGATAATCTTCTGCCCATTCAGTCATGTCTCTAAAGAGACATGATCGCCCAAAGCGTGTATCACGTATGACACTTAACTGACTGACTGACATATAAATAATTATACTGTTTAATTATAAAAAAAAGAAAGAAAAGAAAACAGAAGAAAAAACTGAGTCTTTACTCAAATACGATTATCCATTAAAAAAAATGTTTTTTTTTTCTTAATCATATCACCCTGAGCAAGGCGGTAAGGCCACTGGTGTGCAGGGGGCTACGTAAGAGTGAATAGATTGGAAGAGAGAAAGCCGGAAACCACATCCTAAACAGGCAACAAGGGATGAGCCTCTTAACCTGTTCAATAGACGTGGGTGGAGTGTGAACCGGGCGATAGTTTAGTCTATCTACTCCAAGTGAAAAAAAAAAATAAACAAAAAAGAAAAGTGTAAAGATTGGAAAAGAGAAAGCCGGAAACCACATCCTAAACAGGGAACAAGGGATGAGCCTGTACACCTGTTCAATAGAAACAAATCTTTGAAAAACAGTAGCTACTCTGGCATCTACGCATCGTTCATTCAGCAATGAATTAGAACACTCTCAGCTATTGGGCGTGTATAATGATAATATACATGCTAAAATGTCTGCCTCCTTCTACCGAGCGCCCGTAGCTCAGAGGTAGAAGAGCCGACTGGCGCCAATTTGACGGGTTTCAATGCTGGGTAAAAAGCAATCGGCTGTCTAAGAATACAGCGAAACAGATCTGTCTGCGAATGACTATATATATATATATATATATATATATATATATATATATATATATATATATATATACGGAGTGTGCGTTTAAGTAATATATATATTTCGTTAAATACTGTCGACAAATAAGATTTAATTTTTTTTATAGTTTTTCTAGCATTCTATTTTTTCCGTTTTGTAGGGGTTAAAAATATAAAAATTGTCCATAAAAAGACCTTTGGTAATGACTACAGAATGTCCGAAAGCGCTTGGACAATAAAGATTATGAATAATTTTTGTTTTTCCTTATCGTCTACAAAAGAGAAAAATGTTAGGATGCTGGAAAAAACTTAATAAGAAATTAATTAAATCTTTCTTGTCGACCGTATTTAATGAAAGATATTTGGAAGAAAGACTCTTGCTCTAATATACCTCAGTATATATATATTGTTTGTCATGTCTTATTTTGCCGTGTTCTTTTTTTTTTATTACTCAATCTTGCTGTTATTTGATAAGTTTATAAAATGCACGTATATTGTGACTTTTGTCAATTGTCTATTGTGAAATTAGTCAGTTACGCTTCACGATTTCTGCTTATTCAACGCGATTATTATTGATTGGGTGTGAATGAATACGCCATAGTAGGATTTATTTAGAAAAAGCTTTAAAACGAAATTATTATCGAGAAACATACAAAGAGCAAATTATTTTTAATAATCCTGTTCGTCAGAATACACACACACACACACACACACACACACACACACACACACACACACACAAACATATATATATATATATATATATATATATAATTGAATTTGTTTGTTAATTATAGTTAATATAATTTTATTTTATTAAATTTTTTGTGTTTCCAGATTTTTCACCTCGTCATTAAAATGAAAATCATTTTCACAACAATGATCTAACATTGCGTGATGACGAGGTAAAAAAAATTTGAAACATAGAAATTTCGTGTTGCAATGTAAAATATATTAATTTTGATTAAAAAACAAATTTAATTATATTATGCTCTACAATATTTGTTGTATTGAGCACTTTTTGATTTTTTCGGTATTTACTTTTTCTTTTATGAAAAAGTAAATACCGAAAAACTCGGTATGGTAAAACTGTTGGTTCTCTTCAACTGGATATATATATATATATATATATATATATATATATATATATATATATATATATATATATATATATATATATATATATATATATATATATATATATATATATATATATATATATATATATATATATATATATATATATATATATATATATATATATATATATATATATATATATATATATATATATATATATATATATATATATATATATATATATATATATATATATATATATATATATATATATATATATATATATATATATATATATATATATATATATATATATATATATATGAACAAGTTTGTTTAAAAAAAGAACCGAATGGTCGATGAATAAAGTTGCTGTGCTGAATATACTGCCCGAAATTGTCGATTAACTGACCGAAGATCACGTTGTGTTATTGTTTTGTTTCTTCAAGTATTTTTGACCGTCTCGGACATTTTCAACGACCAATTCGAATGTACTTGAACAAAACAATAAAACAATATCAACGTTGCACAATTTATTTAAAATTTTAATCACAATACTGAACATCTTGGAAAAATACAATAAAAATTAAACAAATTTTCTCTTTTTTTATCAAACACATTTAAATGAATAAAAGCTGCCTAAATATAACTGTATATATTGAGGTATCAAATATATATATATTAGATACATCTACTAATTCGCTGAAAATCAGTATAGTATGAAGAAAAACTAAGAATATCAAAATGTTTAACACGTTCAAAATGTTCAACACGTTCGAAATTTTGATTAAAAATGCTGGTTTGATTTTCGTCAGCGAGTAACCAAATTGTTACCAGAGTTTACAATGGATGATGTAATATTACGTAAATACGTTCTTTTTTCTATTGAAAAAACACACTAATTTAGAAATTCTTGCAAAAATCAAATAATTGTAGGATTTTAATTAAACTTTAAGGACTGATTTACAAATAACTGAAATTGTTTTTGAAATTATTATTTTTAAAAAATTTTGAGAAAAATATTTTTTACATGTTACCCGCTCTACGTAAATTCATAAATTTTTTTTTTAAATTTGTAGATTTATTGGGAAATATAAGTTATCTTTTATTTTTTCAAACAGTTGACGTTTTTCCGAAAATCTGCTCCAAACAGTAAAATAAAAAATACGATGAGAATATGACATTATTTGATGAAACTATGAGATTATTGTATTGAATTGAATAAACTTTTAATTAATATATATTAAGGACTTTTAATTGCTTTTATTAATATATATTAAGGACTGAAGAAAAAATTCGATGATTAATGAAATTTTAAAAGAACTGTTTTATTTTTTAAATTATAATAATTCTTAAAATTTATTTTTTTTTAAACTTCTACCAAGCCCTGTGGTGGTTATGCTGTTAAGTTAATAAATGAAGACTATATTTACTAATCGAAAATTGAAAAGCTTCACACAAATCGTCGTGCCTTCGTATTTTTAATTTTTTTTTTTTTTTTTTTGTATTTGAAGTTCTTTTAGCCTGGTATTTTCTGTGTTACTTTAAAAGGTCATGCGTTTCACGGTTTCTTCTTTTTACAGAAAAAAATTTGGACAATTATGTCAATTCTGATCAACTATACTTAGCTTATCTCAACATTTGGTTGACATCACACATCAATAATTTACGGGAACGGTCAGAAAGATCAACCTCCGCGTTTAAGAAATACTTTTGTTCTAAATTTCTTGCTATAAATAAGTTATACTTGTGCATATAAGATTAATCTAACATTATATATTGCAATTTTCCCAAAATAACCTGTTATAGATGTATATTTTATTTTTGCAAGATTTTTAAAACGGAGAATTAAATTTTGTTTAAAAATGTGTCGATCGCACAAAACTGGTCGAAAAGTTTTTTTTTAAATTTCAAAATTTCAGATTCCAGTGATTATAATTATTTAGCTTTCAGTTAAAGATAAAATAAACGTTTCAAGAAAACTTTTTATTTTTAAAAAGTCAATCTAGAAGTTAGATATAGAACATGAATAGATACCTAATATATATATATATATATATATATATATATATAACTGTAAATTAATCTTTAAACACGTCTCGAAAAATCCACAGAGTATAAACGCACAGGGGGGGAAAATGGAAACAAAAAAAGAAACGAACTAAGCACTTGAACATTAGTCAAAGTACTAGTCGAAAGAAAAAACCCCGAGACGAAGAACCTTACTTACTTATTTACTTATATATATATATATATATATATATATATATATACTCCGGCATATACGCATCGCTCATTTAATAATGAATTGGATCACTTTGGCTATTGGGCGTGTATAATGATATACGCGCTAAAAAGTCTGCCTTCCTTCTTCTACCGAACGCTCGTAACCCAGAGGTAGAATCGCCGACTGACGCCAATTCGGTCGGGTTTCAATCGTGGGTTAAAAAGCAATCAGAGTCTAACCGTACTGATGAGCTGTGATACAGCGAAACAGATCTGTCTGAGGATGACTATAGTATATATATATATATATATATATATATATATATATATATATATATGTGTGTGTATATCTATATATATCAATTTATCAGATGCATTTGTTATACATAGCACTAAATTTAACTGTGACTTTAATTTGAAAAATTACACGTTTATTAAAAGAGTAAATAACTAAGTACCACCATCGAATCATATCAAAAGATAAATATTTTTAATTATTAAAAAAAAAAAGAAAATAAATAAAAAATATAAAATATCTACTCAAATACGAGTATCCATTAAAAATAGTGTTTAAACAAATAAATTAAAAATATGTTGGAGTTAATCCATCTCGTAACGGATTTCGTCAAATTTCATGTTTCATTAAATATACAACTGACAAGGTAAGGCGGTTAAATATTTTATTTAATTTTTTTGTATTATCATCATTTCTTCGTTTTTGGTATAACTCATATAAAAATTGTCCAACTTTTTTTTTTTATGCCAGAGCTCTTATCAGTCGTAGTTAATGAAACGTGTATAAAAGAGCGATTATATTATAATATATATATATATATATATATATATATATATATATATATATATATATATATATTACTTGCTCTCCGGGATATTTTTCTCTATATATAGTGTGCTCTCCGGGATATTTTTCTCTGAATAATTTTTCGAATATTCTGGCCGGCAGACAAAAATGAATATAACATTTAGTAAACGGAGCATCTACGTACGAATCGAATTAATAAATTAAAAATCCATCGTTTTCTTTCTTTCTTTCTTTCTTTATTTCTCTCTCTCTCTCTCTCTCTCTCTATATATATATATATATATATATATATATATATATATGTGTGTGTGTGTGTGTGTGTGTGTGTGTGTGTGTGTGTGTGATGACGAAATAAAATTTTATACACCAAGAACAGTATTGGGAAAATTGTATGACAAAGTGTAAAAAAATTACTTGTGACCCGTTTCGCCCTTCAAGACTTCATCGGACTAAATTTGTTATGTTGGCACGATTACACATGCGCGCGACAGTCACTTGCTGGGAATTTTAGATTTTTGTTTTTTAAGTTATCCTAATTTACAGTGATTTTCTTTTTCTTTCCTTCACTATTGTAACTAGGTATTCCACACTGCATCATCAAAATATCTACCAGGAATAGTGAAAAGTTGTCCGAGCGAGGGCGCAAATTTACTCTGAATGAACACACGAGTAAGGCACTCTCCAGACATTTACGTCGTAGTGAATTATTTTCTCCCTTGACCAGCGTAGCAATTTTTATGTGAAAATTGTGGCCAATCTCATTCCGGTAGGCAACCAACGCATATGTATTATTTTGTATAATGTCTTTTTGTGTTCATATAATCTTTTATTTAGATTCCTTGCAGCTTTTCCTATATATTTTTGTGACACTTATTACAGCGATGGAGTGACAAATACGACCTAATAAATGTACATTTTCATCATTAGAAAAAAAAAATTAAGCATAATAATCGAGTTCTACATAAGAGCACTAAGAATAGGCAGCTCGGATTACTTACACGAAAAAGAGGAATACATTGAAAATACTTTCAAACTTCTCCAGTATCCTAATCACTTTTACTTAATGCGAAACAAATTGTCCATAAAATTATATCTACAATCGGAATGAATCTATATAAACTCAGCATAAATTGCTACTGCAACATATAAGACAATAAAAGACTTAGTACTAAACAAAACAATAAGCTAAAATCTGAAATAGAAGTTTACTCTATCGCCTGTAATAATTGCCACAAAAATACATAAGCAAAACCTGGCGTAATATAAATAAAAGATTACATGAACACAAAACGGATTCGGGTCGATTTTTTAAAATTCAAAAATTTCCAGTGTCCCTCTGTCGAACCGCGCATGTCTAGTCGTGCCAACATCAAATTTAGTCCGATGAAGTCTTGAAGGACCAAACGCGTCATAAGTAAACTTTTCCAGTTTTTCACACACACACAGTTTTTCACACACACACACACATACAAATATATATATATATAAATATATGTATATATACAAATATATATACAAATTCTCCACACACACAGAAATATATATATATATGTATATATATACAAATATATATATGTGTGTGTGTATTCTTCACACACACACACACACACACACACACATTTATAATGTAAACAGAAGCAATTTAACACGGCGAAAACGTAATAAATCAAACAAACAAATATTGAAAAAATAGGCATAGTGTTTACACGTAGAAGGGATACAGTCAGGTGCTCATAGTCTTTATAGACAGAACAAAAATGTGGAATTACGTGTAAGATTGCTAATCGTTCATTTTTTATTGTTTGAGAAGAAATCCCAGCATACATCCATAGAATTTGTCTATAAATCTAGGGAAGGTAGGTTTTTAGCAGTCGTTCATGTCGGTTGTAAACTACATTTATCTGTTAAACTTTAAAATCTAGGAAAATTATGCGCACTATACACAAAGAGTTACGATACTAAAGATAACTTAGGTTGCGAAAACAGCGAGGATTGAATATTTCGTTGTGGGTCCGTCATAATCGAACTCACTACGCTGCTAGCCAGCCTCGCCAGCTACCTATCTATACCCGCAGCAGGCGTCATTCAATGCCGTATATGCATGTAAATACTGGACCTTTTTATATTACTCCACACAGAATGAGCGAGAGAGAACACGTTTCTCGTTGCAAATTCAGCCGAGTTGTTTTATCCCGTCGTGTGAGCTATCAGTCAGCCACAGGGGCTCGACATTGTACTACCTCCCTCTCCTTCTCCAAACCGTCACTGGATCTTCAACCTTGTTCACCTTATAGCTCCACCCCAATCAGCGAAGCACTGACCTTAGCTCCCTCTTTGCTCCAGGGCTCTCGTCACCCTCGCCATGTCTCCCTGATAATCGCTCAATCGGCCTCCGCCTCTGTTTTAATCGGCCCCAACCAATTTTTCCATCTTTGCTATTCTTTCTCGTCTTCATCGCATGCCGTCCCCTCTTCCCCTTCTCCTCCTTCCATTTCTCCTCCTCCTCCTTCTTACCCTTCTCTCCCCCTTTTTAACCTCCACCTCCTACTACTACTCCGTCAGTTTGCAACGAACGACAGACTGGAAGGTAGGGCGAGACACGTTGTCGGCCTGGGCCAAAGAACAGTGCAAGTGAGAGCAGGGCTTACGTTGAGGTCGAGGAAGGAGGAAAGCTATAGAATAGAAAATATGGACTGGTAGGTTGGCGATGGTGGTAGTGGTTCTGTTATAAGTCTCCTACACCATATCCAACCGTCCCCACCCCACATAGAGAAATCTCTCCGTTTACCGATATCGGATCATGGCGAACACAAATTCACACGCAAACACGCGCGCCGCACGCGTTTCTCCCTTGATTTCACTCTCTCTCTCTTTCACTCTTTCTCCCAACATACTTCTCTCATTCTCATCCCCTCTCTCACTATTTCCCTCTCACTCTATCTTCCTCGTCATTATCTCCCTCTGTCGTTCTTTCTCTTTCGCAAATTTCTTTTACTCTTTCCTTCTTTCTCACTCGATTTTCATACTTTTCTCTTTCTGTTTTTCGCTCTTTCCCACTGAGGCCTTCTCTTTCTCTCTTCGTCTTTTTCTCTATCACTGTCAGTATTTCTTTTTCTCTTTCTCATTCTTTCTCTTCTCCATTTTCTATATTGCTCTTTCGCTGGCTTTCTTCTCCACTCTCCTTTTATTTCTCGTTATTTCTCTCTTTCTTTTTCAATCTTCCCTCTTTCTTTCTCAAATTTTTACTCTTTCACTTATTATCTCTTTTTCTCTTCTCTTTTACATTTTTCTCTTTCTTTTTCCTCTTTTCCCTCTTTCTGTACATCTCATGTTCGTACTCTCTCGGTCTTTCCTTCTTTTTTCTTTTTCTCTTCTTCTTTCTATTTCTCTTTTTCTTTCTCCCTCTTTTTCTCTTTCTTTTCCCTTCCTTCTTTCTCCTTCTCTCCCGCAATAACTTACTAACTCTCTTTTCGTCTTGGTCTTTTACATTTTCTCTCTCTCTCTCTCTCTCTCTCTCTCTCTCTCTCTCTCTCTCTCTCTCTCTCTCTCTCTTTCTCAGTTTGTCTACCTTTCTTTCCCTTAATGTGTTCGTTTTGCTTCTTTCCTTTCCAATATTTCTGCTAAAACCTGTGTGGACGAACACACGGACACAAAGAAGGAGCGTTCACACACACACACACACACACACACACACACACACACACACACACACACACACACACACACACAAACCGGGAGAGAAGAGAGAAAGAGAAAGTAACACACACGAATCAGCGAGTGCACGCGCACCCTCCACACACATACACACACACAGAAATGCATATGTGCACACAGAGAGAAATAGACGCACATATAGAAACACCAATCCATGCGTGCGTATGTCCGTGTGAGGTGTCCGCCTGTCTGGATAGGTCAGGGATTATTTTTTTAAGTTATTTTAATTATTGCAAATAAACACTTTAGAGGGGCACCCTGTGAGAAACGGACTCAGTGCGTAAGTAATTTTTATTTGCATTTAAAACGTTATATAAGCGTGCGTTTCGTGTTTTTTACATAGAAAGCTTTAAAGAAATCAGTCAGTCAGTTAAGTGCCTTACGTGATACACGCTTGGGCGATCATGTCTCTTTCGAGCCATGACTGATTAGGCAGAAAATTTTCCCTCGGTAGGTTATCATTTGTTACTGCGGTAAACTGTGTGCCAACCAAGGCTATAGAACCTAATCAGTCCTGCTATTCTATTCTTTTATCCAGATCAGTCAGTTAAGTGCCCTACGTGATACACTCTTAGGCGATCATGTCTCTTTCGATTCATGACTGACTAGGCAGAAAATTTTTCCACAGTAGGTTATTATTTGTTTTTGCGGTAGAGCGGTTGCCAACCAATGCTATAGAACCCAAATCTATCTTTCTAAGCAACCCATAGCAGAAGAGAGAAATGTTGGCATATCACCTTCCCCAAGAGTATTTACGCATAGCAGCATGTCACGAATTCAACCGGTATACGAACTCGGATCAACGAATTTGAATTAACAATGAAAAGATATTAATTTGTAAAATTTAATCGACAGCGCAGTTTATTTTATTATTATTTCCTCGAGTAATATTTTTATTAAAATGTCTGGAGAAAAACGCTACATAGGGAAGATGTTTCCTCTAACTTTAGTGCATCTTTTGCTAATGCCCTTTTGGATTTACAGGTGATGGGTCTTTTTAACTCAGGATATGATTTTATCGCTCGGTTCACACTCCACCCACGTCTATTGAACGGGTGAAGAGGCTCATCCCTTGTTTCCTGTTTAGGATGTGCTTTCCGGCTTTCTCTTTTCCAATCTTTTCACTCTTACGTAGCCCCCTGCACATCAGTGGCGTTACCGCCTTGCTCGGGGTGATATGATTAAAAAAAATAAATAAATAAAATAACTGATATGTCATAAATAAATTAAGAAAAGAATGAAAGTAATGGCATATAAAAGACACACGGAAGATATTAAAATGCTTGTGTTTAGGAATCGATGAAAAGACTCAGGAAAAAAAACTTTGTTGTATAAAAAAAGTCATAGGGTAAACTGGTGACATTAAATTAAAACAAGAAAAGAGCCCAAATTACTTTTTAACATTTACTCAAGAGACGGGAAGTGATTCTTCGAGTAGTTCTCACTGGTGTTGTTCTATCAGAAGAAACTGTTAGTGGTTTGCAAGAATTTGATAGTACTGACATCCTTATTTGTCTGAGTCTGTTTGATTTTTGTTTAACGGCTTATCAACCTCTGTGGGTTATTTAATGCCAAAAAGATGGCGTTTTAAGGTATTTTTTTAATGTTCAGTTATAGGAGAAGGTTGAGTTAGTTCATTTTTATTTTTATTTTTATTTTTATTTTTTTAGAAAGCTGTCTTTTAGTTTTTATTAAAAAATGTATTGCTGGTAATATTTTTTCCCCTTCAAAAATGTATTATCGCAATATTTTTTCCTTCAAAAATGTGTTATGCCAATAATTTTTTTTTCCTTCAAAAATGTATCGTTGGTAATATTTTTCCTTCAGAAACGTATATATGTTTTATATAAAAGTATATTTTTATGTATATTTTTTCTATAAAAGTGTATTTTTATACTTTTATAGTGTTTTGACCCCAGTATAGGAGTTATTTGCCCATTGCTGGGACCCTAACAGGTGCTATCACTCCGGGTCAGGGTGGACCTGGGAACAAAGGAATAAAGAGGTGGTTCCATGCTCCTCACGACCACCCAATCAGAGGCCTTGCTGGCGGATGCAGTTTACCGTCACACCCAGAACCTGACATCCTTAAGGCTATTCTTCTGGACAACACAAATACAAATATTGGATGTAAGGCAGGCCTTGTAACTACTTTAGAGAAGAATCTCCAATGAAATACAATTGGCTGATCATTATATCAGAATGATTTATTTTTAATTATGTTGAGCGCACAAAAAAAAAAAACCCGACTGCTTTTATAGGCCCACCAGGTAAATTGTTTGAAAGGGACTATCATGATTAGAATTCATGAAAATAGTGGTTCTATTGATAATAACTAGTCAAAATTAATTAATCTATTCCAAAAGGTATGAGCCTGCAATCACTGAAAAATTTTCAGAATATGAAATTCAAGCAGTTCTTATAGATAACACAAAATTGGAGTCGCCTGATTTTCCTCCACCTTCTCAGAGTATTGAAAGGGCAGTGAAATTAACATCTGAAGCTTCTCATGTTGTTTACGGATCTGAAGCAAAACATAGACACATTCTGGCAAAAACCTTGTTGTTAGGACCAATGTTATTAGGTTCTGCCTTTATTTCTAAAGGCCCATACTGCAAATTTTGATCATATGATTACATAAATATTTGGATTGAATTAGTTTTCATGCAATATACAATTTTGATCTATTGTTGAAATAATAACATAACAGTGCACAAAACTGGAAAATACCCGGCATAAAAACTGGGTAATAGCCTGCACCGAAAATTGGGAAATAGCCGGTGAACTAAAAGCTGGGAAATATCGTGTATAGAAAATTGGAAATACCCGATGCGCTAAAACGTAGGAAATCCCCTGCACCAAAAAACAAGAAATACTCTGTTCTGAAAAACTGGAAAATACCCGGTGCACTAAGAACTGCGAAATACCCTGTATTCCAAATTTGGGAAATGTCCAGTGCTTAAAAACTGGTAAATACCCTGTATTGATTGCTTTTATCACATTTATTTTAGATACTACTTTAAGCACAAACCGGAAGAAATATATATATATATATTTTTCATTTTGCTGAAAAAAGTAGCTACCGTATATATATATATATATATATATATATATATATATATATATATATATATGTTATGGACTCTCCCGTCGATTTCGACATATGAGTGTCTAATTCAGACTGCCACACAAAGAATTGGTTATAGTGGTGAAGGCTTATGTAGCACCATCCACACTTTTTGGAACTGCTGATAACAAACAGTCGGTGCAGAAGTTCGCTGCAGATCGCATAAACAGCAGACCTCAGTTATTTAACCCATAACTGGAAGGAAGGGAGGGATTAATAACTTTCCCAAGTGTACCAGTGCGTAAGTGAATGCAAAGTGTTCGACTGGAATTGGAACTCGGCTCACCGATTTCCCTTTCAAAGCCGACTTCCATCGCACCACAACGCACATCCGTCTATAAACGCTTACAGCACCTGGTATTCCCAAGTGGTCACCCATCTAAGTACTGACCAGGCTCAACGTTGCTTAACTTCGGTGATCGAGAGCGGGAACCGGTGTATTCAACGTGATATGACCGTAATATTCCAATATGCGATTGCTTTTAGTCAGGATTGAAACCCGACCGAATTGGTGTCAGTCAGGGATTCTACCTCTGAGTTATGGGCGCTCGGTAGAAGGCGGCAGACTTTTAGCGTGTAATATACCATGTAAATTTTTTCCCTAAATATGTGCGCTAAAAATCTTGGAAAGACCTGGTGCACAAAAAAATGGGAAATACCCTCGGCACGAAAAACTGGAAAATGCCCTGCACCAAAAACTGGGAAAAGATCTGGGTACTAAAAACTGGGGAAATCTGCGTGCACCATGAACTGGGAAAGAACCTGTGCTAAAAAAAAAAAAAAAAAAAAAATGGGGAAAAATCGTTTCGAGCTCACAAGTAAACGAAAAAAAAAAAAATGAAAACACTACATCGTTAAATGTGAGCCCTTGCCACCTATTTTTAGTAGATTTAAGTGTTTATTCAGAGCTCATTCCTTTGACTCTTCCCTCTTCCAACACTCCGACTATCCCAATATCAACACTTGCGACCGACATCTGTAACTGGAGGCATCGGATCTACTCAAGGGTCAGTCTATCCTCAGGAACGGACGGTCTATATCTCCACAGTTTCAACTGTGTCCGTTGATATAGACCAGCAACTAGAAATTTTCAATGTCCGGTTTGTTGTCACTTAATCCCAAACGTTTTATTTTATTCATGAATTCTTTTATTCTCTATTTGCCCGGTGGGGGACCGCTTCGATTACCATATCCCACATACTTTATTATTGATCACGAAATACTTGAGATTGAGAAAAACTAACAGAGTATCCCTTTCTATCATAATGTTACAACTGTAAATAAATACATATAAACGTTATTGATATATTCTTTTAAATATATAAAGTTTCCCAGTACTATTTCTTATAATTAATGTAAACATTCTTCTTCTTGTATGTGCCCGTGTTATCATGGCTTTCCACATCTCCCTATCCTTGGTGTCTCTAAGTACGTTTTCTCTTGTTACGCCTTGCAACCCCCGTTCCGTCATCCACCTGATCAGGCCCTTCAAATATGTTATCCGCTGCCTTCCTCTGTTTCTTTTTCCTTCTATCTGGCCTGTCAGTATCAGGTTCTCCAAGTCTTCCTTCCTCATTGCATGTCTCAGGAACTTCAGTTGTCCCTTTCTGATGCTGAATATTAATTTTCTTTCGTTGCCATTCTTTCCAACACTTCATCATTGCTCACATGCTCGGTCTATGATAAACCATACAAAAATGAATTTCACAAAATTTCATAAAATTGTGGGCAGTGTATAACAGATGTAAAAAAAAAAGGTTTTACCCAGATTTTCTAAAGAAAAAACATTTCTAAATAATTTCATTCATTTGTGAATAAGTTTCATTAAAACTTGACAATTATTTGATTTTTGCAAGATTTTCTAAATCAATGTCTTTTGTGCCTTAAAAAAGAGTTTAAATTATTTCTATAATAATTTATGCCTCACCCCAACGCTGACACAAGAAAAACAAGATACTTAACCAAAATATCGAATATTTTAAAAAGAATAAAAAATAAAATTCCATAATAAAAAAAATTCATTTAGCCTTTCCTTCTAACAATAGTATAAAGATTTTAATGATAAAACTTTGTTTTTGTTAAGTGTGCGACACTTTTTCATCATGGCGTGCTCATTTTTTAACAAATGTTTTGGAGGTATATAATTCAATAAGTTCTCGCTGTAAGTAAGTAATCTTTTATTTGAAAAAAAAAAATTGGTAAAAAACATGTCACTGAAAGTATTCTCCCTCGCTAGCCACTACTTTTTCTCATCTTCTTGACATATGAATTCCACGGTGGAAAGACAACAGGTCTTTTGAGGCTAACTGCGAGTCAAACCACATTTTTTAAATCTTCGTAAGAATGAAAGTGCTGCTCAACCAGGTTATGTACCATCGGTCGAAACAAATGATAACGAACGGAGCAATGCCCAGTGAATATGGTAGGTGGGATAGGATTTCCCATTTTCAAGTAGGCTTTAACCTGTTTTGCAACATGTGGCCTAGCGTTGTTATGTTGCAAAATCACTTTGTTGTGTCTCTGCTCGTATAGAGGCAGATTTTTCTTCGATGCTCGGTTCAAACGCATCAAATAGCGATCTCTCGTCATGGTTTCAGTCAGTTTGAGCTGCTCATAAATAAACTACATCCAGCTGATCCAACCAAATGCAGAGCAGAATCTTTGCCGCCGATAGTGATGCATGGCCGGGCTTACCCAGACTCGTACGGCACCCAATGTCCTTGTTTTTGAATCATTTCTAATGCTTCCGAACGTTTAAAAACTGTTGCGTGATAAACTTTTAATGATTCTGCAAGTTCAGTTTGCGCCTGACATGAGTCTTCATGAAGTAATGCCTTTAATTATTCGTCTTAAAGCTTTTTCGGTGAGGTAGAGCATTCTTTATCTTCAACGTCAAAATCATTATTTTTAAAGTGTCCAAACCAATCTCTGCATGTTTTCGACAGAGCATGGTCGCCATAAGTCTCAACAAGAATTCTGTGTGCTTCAGCAGCAGATTTCTTTTCAATAAAGTAATGCAAATACACTCTCTTTGGCACGAAGTTCGACATGTTTAACACTATGAGAAACAAAGTTGTTTACACTTTGGTGAAATGGCACACAGAATTTCAAGCTTGCTTATAGTACTTCCATATAGATGCGTTACCATGTGAAACTATACGCACGCAGTTAAGGAATGCCATATGTTTGAAAACATCGAGAATTTATCCTAGTATATATATATATATATATATATATATATATATGGTATCCCAGACTTCGAACACCATCCAGATTTTTATAAAATTACATATGAATATCAATTTTATTCATCAAAATCATAACATATTAGTATATAGTGAGCGTTTCTTGGGCACCATATATATATATATATATATATATATATATATATATATATATGTGTGTGTGTGTGTGTGTGTGTGTGTGTGTGTGTGTATCAGTTTGTTTATTATCTATCTGTTTATCTATCTAATTTTCATGTGATCTTATAACTTTTTCTTGTCACTTCATAAACTGTATAAAAAATTGTCCGAACGTTTCATTTATCAAAGCGCTTACGTCTAGACTTTTATCCTTTATCAAGGATGAATTTTATTTTACTTTCAACTGAATATATAAATAGTTTTACATATACGCCTAGAGTTATAGAAATGTTTAATTTTTTAAAAACATTGTGACCGTGTTTATAGTTGATATTATTGTGTGTTGGCGTTTTCCTTTTTTGTTAATAATGCTTCCATTATATTTAGCCATTTTTTACATGCAGATCATGCTATTACATTTCTAACACATCCCTGGCCTGACATATAGATGGCGCCACTAATAAAGAAATGAAGTACTAACCCTCAAATGGTGCGTGACAAAATTTGGGCCCAATCGGATTAGTAGTTTACAAATTAAGGTTATTTAAGTGAAACTACTGTTGCAACTTTTCAAAACAATGGACAAATCTGTATTATGTGTGTTGATAAAGCATTGCTTTCTGATGGAAAAAGTACGGTTCAATATTTGTCTATATTTCTGAGATGAGGACACAGCCCAGTGGATAGAGACGTTGGTTAATTCCTGTGACTTTACACAAAGAGTTGTAAGTTCAATACCAGGCTAAAGCAGTGGTTAACAAGGTTAGAGGGAGATAACTCATGACTACCAGAAGAGGTTCTACGCAAGGGGTGGAGATTAAATACTCCAGTAAAGGGTTCTTTTCGAAATTCCTAGAACTTGAAGAAGGCCGGAGCGTACAACGACAGAAACGTCGTATAAATGGTAACAAAGATGAGGACAATGTCTGAATAATGTAAACACTGAAAATACTGTTCAAGAAAAGCAATGGATTCGTAAGTATTATTAAGACACCAGCTCAGTTGGAAACAACGGTTAAGAGGTGGTATGCTGATTTTAAACGCGTTCGTACAGACACATATGATGCTAAACGCTCAGGGCGCTCAAAATCGACAGTTGTCCCGGAAAACACAAACAAAAAAAATATTCACAAACTCGTTTTGGCCGATCATAAATTGAAGTTGCGTGAGAAAACAGAAAATTTGAATATATCAGAAGGCAGTGTTTTCACCATTTTACATGAACATCTGTCAATGAAAAAGTTGTGTTCAAAGTGCTCACAGTCGATCAAAAACAACAACGCGTCAACGATCCAGAGCATTGTTTGTGACTGTTTCAATGCAACAACAAGAAGTTTTTGCGTAAATATGTGCCAATGGATGAAACATAGATCCAATACTTCACTCCGGAGTCAAATCGGCAGTTAGCTGAGTGAAAACCGTCCAAAGATCAACAGCCAAGGTTTGGGGCTCCGTATTTTGAGATGCGCAATGTATTTTGTTCATCGATTACCTTGAGAAAGGAAGAATATTACATAGCATTATTGGCGAGTTTCAAGGAATAAATCGTAAAAAAGCAGCCACAAATAAAGAAGAAAAAAGTGATCTTTCAACAAGATAACGCATCGTGTCACAAGTCCATCGCAATGATGGCAAAACTACATGAATTGCACTTCGAATTGCTTCCGCATCCACCTTATTCTCCAGATCTGCCCCCTAACATCTACTGGCTGTTTGCAGACCTCAAAAGAATGCTCCAGGGAAAGAGATTTGGTTCCAATGAAGAAATGATATCGGAAACTGAGGCGTATTTTGAGGCTAACAACAAATCGTTCTACAAAAAAAGCATCGAATTGTTAGAGAAGCGTTGGAATCAGTGTATCACCACAGAAGGAGACTATGTTGATAAAGAAAGACAAATTTTGCCTAGAAGTTGTTGTTTTATTAGTTAAGCCTGGGATTTATTGAGTGATGTGTTATTATGTCTATGTTACAGATGAAGTTTGGTAGGTCACCATATATATTTAAATTAGCCCTAATAAAGATATGGTGAGAAAGAAACACACACACACACACACACACACACATATATATATATATATATATATATATATATATATATATATATATATATATAAATGATAGAATAAAGAAAAAAGAACAGATAGGAATCGTTCTTTTTTTTATTCTATCATTTCATATGTTCTATATTTTATTATTTATTCTATCAACTCATATATATATATATACCAAGAAATTTCAATGGTATCTCATTAAACGATAAATAAACACATCTAAACAGGAATTACAACTAATCAACTCTGAAATTGTACATATTAAAGGAAACTTACAATCTTCTACCACAACTGAAAAAATCAAGAAAATATTAGATTTATTATATAATACAACACAAAAAGAACACGAATCCCATAAACACGTCATCCAAAAAAAAGAAAAAAAAAGAAAAAAAGAAAAAAAAAGAAAAAAAAATGCTAAACAAATTATATAAAGAAAAAATACCTTTACCAAACATCAATGACAACTTCATTAACCTATCCAGATGAAATGGAATTCCTTAATCTCGGAACAAATTTTCATGTCGCACATAAATCTAATTCAATGTTTAAACTAATGCAAATTAAAGCTTTATACCAAAAAATACTTCTACTGGAACAAGGCAATCATTTTACTAGACAGGTAGGATTAAAAGAATTACTCAAAGCTGAATCAAATAAACACCGTTGCCATAAAAATCCTAATGATATTATAAAAACAACTCTAATAAAAGCAGCCACACATCTAAAAAATAACAAAAATATTGTTATTCGACTTGCCGATAAAACCAATACATTTGTTATTTTAAACAAACATGAATTCTACTCCAAATTACAGGCCATTACAGGTCAAACGATCACAATAAATTTCAAAAATTAACTAGTTATACCACCTCCCAACTTTAAAAAAGTCAATAAACTTATCACTGCAAACAATGCTGAATCAGAATCCTATAAACTTCAAAAGATTATAGGTGACTATCAGCCTGGCTACCTTTATGGAAATGTAAAAATCAATAAAAAGACCATCACCTCCGACCTATTATTTCACAAATACCCATACCAATATATAATCTTCCCCAAACACTTAACAAACTAATTACTTCTTACCTTCCAAGTAAATATGTTATTAACTCTATGAATGAATTTATACAAATTCTCCATTCAGTAAAACCTAATAACCAAATAATTGCATCTTTGGGTGTAAAAAACTTATTCAGTCCATGAAACGATCGACATCAGTATCCGTGATATATAAAATCATACTACTCTCCCAACAATCAATATTAAACCCACTATTATTAAATGATTATTAGCATGAACCACTCAAGTACCCTCTCATGATCCCCTAGGTAATATTTATACTCAAATAGATGGTATTGTGATGGGATCTTCTTTAGGTCCCCTCTCTTCTAATCATTATATGGCACATTTAGAAAATAAAATACTTAATGACACTAATAAACCCCTTATATATGCACGATACATACATTTTCATTTTAGCTAAAAATACTGATCAAATTCAGTCAGTTAAGTACCATACGTAATACACGCTTGGGCGATCATGTCTCGAAAGAGACATGACTGACTGGGCAGAAGATTATCCCGCAGAAGGTTGCCATTGCTTTCTGCGGTAGACTGGTTGCCGACCAAGGTTATAGAACCCAATCTCTCCTGCTATTTAACCTATAACTGGAAGGAAGAGACGGATTAATACCTTTCCCAAGGGTATTTGCGCGTAAATGAATACAATGGATTCAACAGGAATTCGAACTCGGCTCCCCGATTTCTCGTTCCGAGAAATCCACTGTACCACAACGCACATCCTCTGATCAAATTACACAACTTAAAAAACAAATTTGAAAGTCACTCCGTCCTTAAACTTACATTAGAACTTAATGTTAATAGTAAAATTCCATTCCTTGATGTATTTATTGATTCCAGCACACATACTTCTCTATATAGGAAACCAACTAGCATAAACTCGTATTTTCTTTATAATATAATTATAATAGTGAACAGTGAATATAATTATAATAATGAATGCCCCCAACGATATAAGTTAGCTGTTATAAAAAACTTACGCACACAAATGATATCTTCTTCCAAAGACATATTCTATAAAGAATTACAACATTAAACAAACACTTGTTAACAATGGATTTCCTACTTCCGTCATTGATCAACAAATTCAAATGTATCTCAATAAACTTAATAATACCTCTAACAATATTGATAATATTACTAATAATAGTTTACGTCAAAATAAACATAAACATTTAACTTATACTATTGCAACCAAATGCATAATAATTACAAGCATGATGAAACAACATTCAAAAATATAAAAGGTAGAAATGTTTAACCAATTAATAACAATAAACAAATTAAGCTCATCATATATTATAAAAAAATTGAAACAACTGACCTCATAGTCTCTAATAACCCTACAACCACACAACTAAATCCTTTACAGAAAACCAATATAGTGTATCAATTTATATGACCGTTCAGAAATTGAATCTCTGCTACTAATAATAAACCCACTACATATCTATCTATCTATCTATCTATCTATCTATCTATCTATCTATCTATCTATCTATCTATCTATCTATCTCAGTCTGTTTATATATGATTGGTACTGTTCTGGTTGCTCGGCCTCAGTCCCTTACCGCCTTTGTACCTTTTTTTTTATAGTTTCATAGTAATTGTTCCGATGAGCTCGTAAAGATAGATAGATAGATAGATAGATAGATAGATAGATAGATAGATAGATAGATTAACAGACTGAAATAAATAGGTATTAGATTGTTACAAAAATAATGACCGATTTCAGAAACAAAATTTTATTCATTAAAAAATTAACCATAAAAAAGTGAAAAGTAGTAAAAATACGAACATCTTTGAAGCTTTGCGATCGATCAACGTTCAAGGTAACGTGCCTCTTTAAAAGAAGACCCATCCATGATAGATGAGATTTCAGGTTCTCCTAGATGATAGAACGTTATTATTATTATTATGATTATTATTTTCTTTTTTAGAGGAGACGTATTGAATTTTGCCAATCAGTCCTTCGACCATTCAGTCACTTGTGCTAGTTCTTTAATCATGAACTTCCAGTAAAAAGTAAATTAAGACTGAACTAATTAGCTTAAATTTGCAATGTAAAACTTAATCTATGAGTTCATTAAAGTTACTTTATAAAAAGTTACTAAACAATAAAAAAGAAAATTTATTTAAAAAATTAAACTGGTGCGGGAGTCAGATACTTACTATAATGGACTTAGTAAAATGGACCGAACCTTTTTTCAGCATTGTTTTTTTTAGCGATGGGTTGCATTCTTGTGGTTCAATATCCACATTGATAGAGGGCAGGTAAAAAGTCATGAAGGTGTTTAACATTATTTTTTCGCCATTTACCGGATATGATTTGTCATACATAGCGTACCTTTATTTATTCGGTGCCGTTAATGAAGAAAGAAAAATTTTATTACCAAAGAAAAAAAGACAAAGAGAAAAATTGTATTGAAAAAGAAAGAAAGAAAATTTTCATGTAAAAAAAAGAAAAATTGTGTCACAAAAGAAGAAAGAGAAAAAATTATAATAGAAAGAAAAAAAGAAAGAAATAATTGTATTGCACAAGAAAGAAAGACAGAAAGAAAGGGCATTGTCAAAGAAAGAAAGAAAGAAAAAAAGAAAGAAAAAAAGAAAGTAAATTGTAATGTAAAAAAATTGTTACAAAAAAGAAGGACAGAGAAAAAATTGTATTGCAAAAGAAAGAAAGACAGAAAGAAAAGACATTGTCAAAGAAAGAAAGAAAGAAAGAAAATTCGGATTGAAAATAAAGACAGAAAATCTATCTAAACTTTTTTATAAATGGAACTTTGTCTGTGTGTGTGTGTGTGTGTGTCTGTGTGTGTGTATCCATTACCTATAGACTCCGAAACGGCTGAACCGACTTTCTTGAAAATTTACACAGTTGTACTATAAGCATCTGCGAGTGTTCTTAGTTAGGTTTTGTGTCGAGGTACCCACGATAAATATTGAAAATCGATAATCGAAAAAATCGGGTTATAGAAGGAGTGGTCCAATTTTAATAAAATTTGAGACACTCATAGACAAAGACATAAGAAACGATATTAAGAAGTTTCAAGGTTGCAGTTCTTACAATAGTGCAGAAAATTTGATATCGATACCAGGGAATCAAAATTTGACTTACATCCATTCATTTTTCTTTCAGTCTACGGTTTCACTTTAACTGGAAACAACTATTGCTTTTTAGTCTTTCGTGCCAACATCCAAAGAGTCTGAGCTCCAGGACCATGGATTAGTTTTAAAGCTTTCAGTACATCCGAGCAACGCCGGGCTATACTGCTAGTTGTAATATAAAAGAAAGAAAGAAAGAACAGGAGTATAAAAGAAAGAAAGAAAAACAAATGGCAGTAAGGTTTCAACAGCAGTTACACTAAAGAGAAACAATGCAGAGTGCTGTCAAGCGAGATAAATGTCAACAGACAGGTTTTTTCATCAAGCCAGAAGAACGAAAATATTCGTTTGTTAATTTGGTGACATAACTACTGAAAGTTCAATCCTTGGGCTGGGCAATACTAAAATAAGAACTAGTCGTGATATCCCATGACATAGGCATCCGAACGAGAACAATCGACCAGCGTAAACTAAATAAGGAGTTCCGTTCGAAATGCCTTGAAGATTACTCGGATGAAGGCGGGATGGGCCCAACGAAACGTCGTGATAAGAACAATGGTCCGCTCATAAATAAAGAATCTAGGGTATTGTAAATTCAAAACAACAAAATAGATATTTGGCTATATTTCTGAGATGGGGTAGTATTTACAATATTTACATTATTCGAACTATTGTCCTCATCTTTGTTGCCATTTGTACAACTTTTCGGCCGTTGTACGCTCCAGCCTTCTTCTTAGAGAGTCCAGTTATAGGGAGATAACTCATGACTACCAAAAGATATTAATAAGGGTCTTGTAGAGATACTAAGTGGAAAATATTTAGAGCGACAAGGGAGAGAGGCCAATGGAAGTCCGTGATGGCCCACGTCTTGAAGGGACACGGCACAGGAAGAAGAAAAACTTTCGTGAGTTATATAATAATGAAATCAGCAATATCTATCTATCTATCTATCTATCTATCTATCTATCTATCTATCTATCTATTTCTCAATGCTCTACGTCAAAGGAATCAGTCTTAATAGTTTTAGAGTTATAAATCTGCAATAATTCAAAGATAGCTTTTATTGCAGTTATATCCGGCTCTAATCTCTCTATCTATCACTCTCTCTTTCTCTCTCTCTCTCTCTCTCTCTCTCTCTCTATATATATATATATATATATATATATCAAACAATTTACAATAAAAACCCTGCTTAGTGCCTTTTATCAGTAAACTACTGAAAATTAAACAATCTTATCGCTAAAAATTATCACGATTTTACACTATATATATATATATATATATATATATATATATATATATATATATATATACTGTCATTTTGTTATTACAATGTTTTATAAAAGCATTATATCACTACATAAAAAATTTTCATGTTTCAGAACAATACTGTTCTTCTTCAGGTGATATGTTAAAATAAATAAATGATTTATTTTGATAATATAAGATAAATTCATGTTTATTTGGACAGTCAGGGAGTGGTAGTTTGAAAAATGTCTCTCTCTCTCTCTCTCTCTCTCTCTATATATATATATATATATATATATAATTATTACATTAGAACATGTGCAAACTACAAAATACTTCAAAATTGTATATTTTCTTTCGACATTAAAAGAACAAAATCTCATCAGGTAGTTAACAATGACAGTAATAAATGTTTATTTAGAATTTTTTTTTTTGGTACGAGGTAAAAAGAGATTAAAAAGGGAAAGAAAGAGAGAAGAAAAGATCAAAAAATAAAATGAGAAATCAAGAAAAGCAAAAATTGAGGAAAACGAAAGATACAGAGGAAAAAGAAAGAAAGTGAAGAGGAAAATAAATGAGAAAATGTAGAGAGGGAAAAGTCAATGGAAACAGCTAAGAGAGAGAAATTTTCAATTTTGGTCGGAAGTGTATTGCAGACAGATATTGACATCAGTTTCATTTAGCTCAAATCTTTTAACTATTAAAAAAAAATTGTATTTTTATAAAGAAAAGAAAAAAGAATAGGAAAAGGAAAGATACAGAAGAAATAGAAAGTGAAGAGGAAAATAAAAAGAATGTATATGTGCTCTATCCCATATATATATGTCTATATGTGCTCTATCTCATATATATATATGTCTATATGTGCTCTATCTCATATATATATGTCTATATGTGCTCTATCTCATATATATATGTCTATATGTGCTCTATCTCATCACTAGAAAATCCAAAGGTTGTTAAATTTTATATTGGTAATAAAATGAACCATTTTTAGAAAGCGTTTTTACAATTATATCTCATCTTTTACTAATAAGGATAAACAAAATATGACATCACTTTCTAAATATTTTTGGAAGTTAAAAGAAGAGAACAAAGCACCTAATGTTAAATAGAAAATTCTCAAAGAAGATTCTCAAGATGGAATCTTTAGATCGGTGAATGAACCATGTTTCCTTTGCCTGCAGGGAAAATAAAAATGATAAACTACATGAAAAGTGACATATTATTAAATCAAAGGCATTGAAACTACAGTAAATTGTAAACATATTAAAGAATTAGCCTAACAATCCTGCTAGTATTACTAAATCTAAGGTATGAAACTCTCTCTTTCTTTTCCTCTTTCTTTTCCTTTCCTTGATTTCTCATTTTATTTCTCTTTTTAATATCTTTTTACCTCATACGAAAAAAAAAAAAAAGATAAAATTCTCCCCCCCCCGACAAAAAAAAAGAGAAGTGATATTCTTAAAAGAAGCGACTTTCTTAGGAATGGATTCAATGTAGTCCTTCCACTTCATGACAGTTGAGAACGTTAACTCGAAAAGGTGCAATGAGTAACTTTCCAGGAGGTTAGCATCAGCCACGCTGATGGAAGGAAGACAGGGGTCACTCAGATGATGAATGGATGAAAGATTAGTTTTAGAGGCGTTAAAATTGACAAGCCCCAATTAACAATGGTCAATTTCTAATAAAATTTCAGACCCAGTAGTTTTGGTCAATCCCAGTTCAATAAACTTATATTGTGTGTCTGAAAACAGGCCCTGCGATAAGAAATGATGAACCGATTCGGCATTGATTAAGGCTTCTAAGACTTTCTCCAAAAGAGGTTGACAGTTTGAACGGTCTGACGGTTTTTGCTAAAAACTTCAGAAATCGTCGCTATAAAACTGGGAAATACAATGCACTAAGAACTAGGAAATAAATTATGCACTAAAAACTGAGAAATACAATGAACTAAAAACTGGGAAATATCATGCACTAAAAACTGGGAAACACCGTGAACTAAGAACTGGGAAATACCATGCACTAAAAACTGAGAAATACAATGCACTAAGAACTGGGAAATACTATGCACTAAGAACTGGGAAATATCATGCACTAAAAACTGGGAAACACCGTGAACTAAGAACTGGGAAATACCATGCACTAAAAACTGAGAAATACAATGCACTAAGAACTGAGAAATACTATTCACTAAAAAATAGGAAATACAATACACTAAGAACTGGGAAATACCATGCACGAAAAACTGGGAAATACTATGCACTAAAAACTGGGAAATACTAATGCACTAAGAACTGTTAAATACCATTCACTAAAAAATGGGAAATACCATGCACTAAGAACTGGGAAACACCATTCACTAAAAACTGGGGAATACCATGCACTAAAAACTGGGAAATACTATGTACTAAGAAATACACAGTGCACGTAAGACTGGAAAATACCCTGCCTAAAAATGGGAAATACTCTGTGCATTAAGAACTGAAAACTCGGAAATTGCATGGAAAACTAGAAAATATTCATTGCAGCAAAATCTGGATAATACCCTGGGAGATACCCGGTGCACCAAACTCCCGGGAATACATTTTGCTTAAAAAACTGCAAAATACTTTATGCACTAAAAACTTGGAAATTCACTGTGCATCAAAAACTGGGAAATATCCGGCAAAAAAAGGGGGAAATCCCCTGCACAAAAACTAGAAAGTATCCCGTGCAAAAAACTGGAAAATATCCTGTGCAAAAAAAAACAAAAAAACCTTGCGTTAAAAATGGGAAATACACTGCACAAAAAATGGGAAATGCCCTCTGCTTAAAACTGGTAAATACCCTACATAGCAACTGTGAAAAATAAGTGCGAAAAAACTGGATAATGTCTTGTTTCGAAAATTGGGAGACAGCCGGTGCACTAAAATCTGGCGAATACCTTTTACTTAAAAAAAATAGGAAATACCGTGCACCAAAAACTGGGAAATACCATATGCACTAAAAACTGGGAAATGCACCTTGCGTCAAAATGTTGGAAATATCTGGCACCAAAAACTTGGCATGTTATGTGGTACTTTCCTAAAAAGAGGTAGATGGTTAACAGGCGGATAGTCGGAAGGGTTAGACGGTTGTCATGAGTTCTTAAAAAAAAACTGGGAAAATAGATAATGATCAAAAACTGGGAAATATCCTGTTCACAAAAAAAATGGAAATTGCCCTGCACCGTAAACTTGGAGATTGAGAAAAAGATAAAAACATTATTGAAGAAATTGAGTAATAATAGAACATGATTCAATAAAACAAATGACAATTGACGTTGAATTTAATTTTTTGAAAATCAGTTTTGAAAGGAAAGCAAGAAGCCGGAAGATTGCCCCCCAAGCGTAAAGTGAGAGAGAAGAAACTATTAAAATAGAACTTACGTTTACATCTTGCGATTTCATCTGTAAAATGATGAAACTGAGCTACAAATTTAGTATTTGAATATTCTATAACGATGAGATCCTAAAAATTAAATTATAGTTTTTTTTTTATTAATAAACCGAACGAAATGTTTGACCAAAGTCATTTTTTTCTTTTTAATCGGTATCGTCCCAGGCAAGGCAGTAGAGCCACAAAAACGCAAGGGGTTACGGAGTGTGGAAGAGGAACATTAATAATGAGTAATCAGGTGGACAGTAGGTAGCGTTTGACATTGCATTTAAATTTTTGCAGATTAAAGTTAGCCGAAATGCATGGATTCGGAAGGGAGTTCAGTAAGCGAGAACTGCGAGAAAAAAGAAACTGTAAGCACAGAAATTACAACTCAGTTCGAGTGAAGCGCTTAAATTAATAAAGGCTACGTACCATATTTACGAGCTCATCGGAACAATTACTTTGACATTCTATTGTTGGTAATTTTATGATAAATATGTATTGTTAATAATTTTTTTATATAAAAATGTATTGCTGTTATTTTTACGCAAACATGCATTTGCATACTTTTATAGTGTTTTTTTTGTGGGGGGGGGGGGGGTAACTATCTGCCCATAGCTGAGACTCTGAGACTAACAGTTGCTACCACTCTTGGTCAGGATAGACATGGAGACAACAGCAGTTAAGAGGTAGTTCGACGCTCCTCAAAACTTCCAATTTCCAGATCCAGAACATTGCTGCTGGATGTAGTTTATCATCATACCCAGGACCGGAGTATGTGAATAGCGAGTAAGTCACAATGATTAAGCTTCTTGCCTGCACAAAAGTAAAATTTACGGCGTGTCTAAAAGACGGTTATTCCGTTGGCACTGCTTTCAATCTATTAGATTTTTACAGAGGTTGTGAATGAGTACTGAAAGTTTCATTAAAATCCGACAATTATTTGATTTTTGCAAGAATTTCTAAATTAATGTATTTGTCACCCTAAAAAAGTGGGTAATGTAATCATTATGTTTTCCATTGTAAAGAGTCGTAACGTTTTGGTTACCAACTAACGCAAATCAAAACAAGATTTTCTGACAAAATTTAGAACATGTTAGAAGGGATTAAAATTATTTTTAAAATAATTAAAATTTACTTTGATCTTTTGCGAAAAGTTCGATTTTATTAAGTTTGGGACCTTTTTTTTAAATCATAATGTGCTGTTTTTTTTTTTTGTTTTTTTTTTTAGTGGCGGTACCTACTTTTATGTGTTCAACGTTTTTGTTACTGATGGTTCGTGATCACTGAATAAATTTATTGCCGACTGATCGAAAAATAATAGTTGGAAAACAAAATATTTTTAATATGAATTTTTTTAACTGGATTGTTAGTGAAAAATAGGTTTTTTACTGTAGTCAAGAAAGATTTATTATAGACCATTTTTAGATCTTGGCGAGGGCGTCTATATGCTGTGAAGGCATTTGTTATTTGTGGTGAAGGGATAGTATTGTTTAGTTAAATCGTCATTTGATCTCCGGCAGGGTGACTATCGATTATTATTAATAATGATAATAATAATGGTTATTATAATAATAGGGACGATGGGGAAGATAGAAAAAACATGAAATGGAGCCATAACAATACGCCACGACCTGCCTTAGGTCTTCCCGCAGACATGGTTGGTAGTGCGACCATAGCAGAAATTAAAATGTGATGAAAAATGACATAATAATAATTATTATTATTAGTTAAGCATTTCTTGCCTGCTGCCGCATGTCTATTGTAACTTCGGCAAGAGACCGTCAGACAAACGGTTGGGCTGTTGGTGATACTTAGACCATTTAATCTGCACATCTACAGGCTAGAACGAGGCCGGATAACAACACCTTGTTCGACTAAATGTCAGCTGGACACGAAAAAAGACAGTATTTGGAAGATCATCACCAAAAGTTCTGACCTGCACACAAATGCTGCTGAATGAAAAATAAAGTACATACACACACTAACACACACACACACATTAAAATGTGCACATACATACACACGCACACACACTCGAATATGCACATACGCACACACACACTCGAATGCACACACACACTCGAATGTGCACACACATTAGAATGTGCACACACATACGCACACACACACACACTCGAATGTGCACATACGCACACACACACTCGAATGCGCGCACACGCATACATGTACACACATGCAGATGCACACACACTCCAATGTGCACACCCACAAACGCACACACAAAGTTAGGCATATATGCAAACAGATTGATTTTTTTGTGTACATACATAAAAAGCATACACATTCGCAGATATACACACAGGCATATTACAGATGTATATGCCTAGCATAAGTGGTTGTCGTTGTCAGACAATACAATCGAACGACTATTTTAGAAAAAAGTAAAGAAAGAAAGACGAAAAAAATAGAAAAAAAAAGAAATGAAGGAAAAACGAGGGAAAAAAATTAAAAAGCGCAAAAAAGTAAATAAAAAAAAAAACAAAACAGAAAAAAATCCGAAAAAGAAAAACAGGCAAAGGAAATTCCCTGTCTAACTCCGACCATATTCGCCCAACGATGGGGACGTCGACGACGACCGCACGCGTCTCGCGGTAGTTTGAAATGGGAACTCTCTAAACACACATAAAACTATATTCAAAACAATAGAAGTGCCACACGGTGTTCACCGTCCCTCACAGCTCGCTGCTGAGGCCACCGTCGCTTCCGCCCCGGCCACAGATAAACGACAACACCGGGTAAGGGACCGCGACAAGATCTCCGGCCATGGTCCCTTTCTATTGGAGACAGCAACTGAATAACTTGCATCGTTGTTTTTTACCTTGCGAGCTTAGTATTGAACCGGAAGGTTTTCATAACGAAGAGAGAGAGAGAGAGAGGTGGGGGGTAAAGGAAAGGGAGAGAAAACTGAGTTTATTGCTAGTAATTTAAGGAATTTAGTGTAGGGGTTGCAAGTTTAACCAATATGGTTGGTTCATTAAGGACATTAGGTATTTTTAAACTTGTCTCGATAGGAATCTTACCAAATTTATACTATAGTGTATCTCTTTGGAGGTGACACTTTCTAGCACTGAAATCCGAAGACGTGAAACTGAGTCACAAAGCTAGCAAGGATAGATAGTTAGATAGTTAGATAGATAGATAGATAGATAGATCGATAGATAGATAGATAGATAGATAAACATATAAATAGATAGACAGAGAGAGATAGAAAGAGAAACACTAAAACTAGAATGAAAAGATTGCAATTAATATATCAGTCAGTTAAGTGCCATACGTGAAACACGCTTGGGCGATCATGTCTCGAAAGAGACATGACTGACTGGGCAGAAGATTATCCCGCAGTAGGTTGCCATTGCTTTCTGCGGTAGACTGGTTGCCGACCAAGGCTACAGAACCCAATCTGTTCGGTTATTTAACCCATAACTGGAAGGAAGAGACGGATTAATACCTTTCCCAAGGGTATTTACGCGTAAGTGAATGCAATGGATTCAACTGGAATTCGAACTCGGCTCTCCGATTTCTTGTTCCGAGCCGATATCCACTGGACCACCACGCACATCCCTCATTGATATATACGAGGTATAAAAAGAATGAATTATATGAGATAACGATAAATGATTTTTATATATCAAAAATAATATTATCGGAAAAATGAACGACAAAGTGGAAAAAGTTTCCGTGTGACACGTTCCATCCTACAGGACTTCATCAGACTTCGTTTGTTACGACGGCGCAACTACACATGCGCACGAACGAGGATTGCTGGGAATTTTAAATTAATTTATCTTTATTTTTTTATCTTATTTTAAACTCCCAGCATTCCTCGTTCATTCCCAGGTGTAGTCGGATCAACGTAACAAATTTAGTCCAATAAGCTCCTAAAAGATGAAACACGTCACAATTTTTTTTTCCACTTTATCATACATTAACCCCTGATATATATTCGGATGTGCGCTGTGGTGCAGTGGATATCGGCTCGTAACGAGAAATCGGAAAGCCGATTTCGAATTCAAGTTGTATTCACTTACGCGTGGGAAAGGTATTAATACGTCTCTTCCCTACAGCTATGGATTAATAATAGGACAGATTGGGTTCTATAGCCTTGGTTGGCAATCGGTCTACCGCAGAAAGTAATGGCAACCTACTGTGGGAAAACCTTCCGCCAAGTCAGTCGAAAAAAAAAACATGATCACACAAGTGTGTATCACGTATGGCACTTAATTGACTGATATATTTGGACAGCAACTTATCCTTCAAATATGTTTTGTCGAATATAACAGACAAGAAAACTTTGATGAATTTATAAAAGAGTTTTTCTAACGTTATTAAATTTGTTCATTTGGTGGTGGGGGGTAAGGGGTTGTTAAAATGTTTATAATTTCTATAGTTGCAAGCGCTTTCGGCTACTTCTTCAGTTATTTCCAAGTGTTTGTTTTTTAAGTATTGTTAATTTCTTTTCAAAGTTGTTTTTTAAAGATGCAGTTGTTTGATGGTGATATAATTAAAAGATTTAAAGGATTAAAATAGCGAAGTATGAAACGATTGAACTAGATAGATAGATAGATAGATAGATAGATAGATAGATAGATATGAACAGAATGGGATAGATAGATAGATAGATAGATAGATAGATAGATAGATTGATATAAAGTGACACACACCCATATATATAAATATATATATATGTGTGTATATGTGTATGTGTGTGTGTGTACATATATATATGATGGTTTTCTAAGCGCAGCTTAAATGTGGTACAAGGCCGAAAGAATGACACACCCAGTGAGGATCGAACTCAATATATATGTAACATTTGATTGATTTTTTCGGTTTGACAAAGCAGTGTGTAATTTTTACAACTGCCAGAATAAATTCTCTGGATAACATCCATTGATATCCCTATTTTTATCTAATTAATATTCTATATTAATTAGATAAAAATTTTTTGATTATATTCTACGTTTTACGGGTTTATAATTTTTCCTATATATATATATATATGTGTGTGTGTGTATTACGGAAATTAACGAAACTTGATTATAAACAACCGACAATTTGAAATGATTTGTTTGAACATTATTTTTTATCGATACTCATATTTAAAGTAGATATTCTGTTTTTAATTAAACAGTCTTATTTATTTATATCTACCGGTCTGATTATTTACGATAAATTTTTATTACGAAAATGTGTGTCATTCGGCAGGATTCGAACCTGCGACCCCTACCCACATAGGAGAAGCTACCATGTAATCTGGCACGTCTCAAACCTCTCGACCACGAATGACCATTAATCTAAACGAGGTTTTAATCAAGCCTATATAACACAATTTCCGATTCATCGCAATAACCATATCTGCTCTGAAATGTATCGTAATGTCAACATTAATCCTCGTTAATTTCCGTAACATGTTTACATTTGTTAAACAGGATGGCAGTTATAAAAGGAAAATGAATTAGATTTAAATTCACAGCTTATAGGAATAAGGTGGAATAGGAAAAGGGATTAGGAGATATAGTTAATATAATATTAAGGAATTTTAAACCTACTTTTATGTCTAACCAGTTCATTTCTCTGTTTTAAAAGTAAATTTTGATTGATGTTTTAATATCCGGATTTTTTCTACTAAGCAGAAATTACAGCTATCACTAAAACTATTAAGGGTACGTGCTGAG
>JBBBDQ010001412.1:0-40000 GCA_037127315.1 Ascarosepion bandense | reverse complement strand
TCAGAAAATACCAATCAAAGGCCTTAACGTACCTAAAAGAAAGGTACTGCTAAGCTGTTACCTCTAATTCCCCACCATAAATGTATTATTTGCAACAGAATTTGCTTGTCTAAAGCTAGTTTAATTAGCTACATGAGATACCATAGTTACAATAATATAGACCATTTTTCTCAGACTGAACGTTTTTTTCCAGACCAACTGGCGCCCTGTCTTAGTTTTGCGACAAAATCTGCAAATCATCAGTTGGTCTAAAGATGCACACTAATAGACTTCATCAAGAAAAATAACAAAATAACCTTCAAAAGTCTAATTACGCCATTTATTTGTTGTTTATGTGAGAAAGTTTGTAAGAGTGCAACAGTGTTAGAGAGCCAATTGAGTGCACATGAACGAAATGCACTATAGTTTACAGACACTATCATAAATGTGAACTGGCTTTACCTTATTTTAAAGCTTTCTTAACTGGGTGTCATTTCTTTTGTAATTTTACTAGTTTTTTTTTCTTCTAAATCCTTTTACTATTATTCTAAGTGTTTTACAACTTAATAATAAGGATAGTTTTTATTACCATATTTCATTCTTTTTTTGTTATAGTTTTAAGAACCTTTTATTCTTACTGATCAAACTAATATTCATTATAGAAGTAAGAAAAGATGGTCGTCTTCTGTGGAGAAATGCCAATCATCGTCATCATTTAGGTACCTCCACCAAATCGCTAAAAATAAACAGCATAATATGAATAAAAAACGCCCCAAACATAATAAAAACGAACTTTTTCCATCAAAATGTTTATAATATTATTAAGAGGAAAAATCAAAGTAATTTTTAATTATTTTAAAAAAAATTTGTATCCCTTCTAACATGTTCGAAATTTTGGCAGAAAATCTTGTTTTGATTAGCGTTAACGGATGACCAAAACGTTACGACTGTTTACAAGGGAAAACGTAATGATATCACCCATTTTTTCCGGTGACAAACACATTAATTTGGAAATTCTGGCAAAAATCAAATAATTGTCGGTTTGTAATAAAACTTTCAGTACTTATTCACAAAAGAATAAAATTATTTTTGAAATTATTACTTTTTAAAAATCTTGGTAAAAATAATTTTTCAATTGCTTGAATAAATTATAAAAATTAAGGACATTATAGTCTGAAAAAACATTTTTTTTTCGAGTACTAATGAAATTTTAAAAGAATTGTTTTCATTTTTTTTAATTATAATAATCTATAAAGTTTCAAAAATATTTTAAAAATACTTTAAAGATTTGTTGCGGTTAGATTTTTAAGTTTATGATTGAAGATTATATTGCCTATCGAAAACTGAAATGTATAATACACCTCATTTGGCCTTCATATTTTTAAAATAATTTAATTCTTTATGTGTATTTGAAGTTTTCTATTGTAATTTTCATGTGCAAATTAAAAGGTCAAAGTTTCCTCCCTTACCCGAAAAGAATTTGTGCAATTTTGTCACTTATGAACGCCGTACACTTTTATCACATCTCTAATCATGCACATATCAACACGTTTTGATAAACGGCAGACAGGTCAAAAACTTAAAATCTGTGATTAAGAAATAGTTATATTCTAAATTTCACGCTATAAATAAGTAATACTCGTGTAAATCAGATTAATTTAACATAACATTTTCTACTTTTCCAAAAATAATTGCGTCACCGATGTATATTTTATTTTTGCAAGATTTTTAAAACCGAGAACTATCTTTTGTTTACAAATGTGTCGGTTGCTCAAAAATGGCGGAAAAATTCAAGAGTTGAATAAAAATCTCAAACTTTTATATTCCAGTCAATATAATTTCTGTCTGAAATAAACCAGAATATTTTCCTTACTGGAAATAATAAATTTAATCATTTAGCATTCAATTAAAACTAAAAGAAAAATTTTAAGAAACCTTTTTCATTTATAAATATCTAGTTTAAAGGTTAGATATCGAAAATGAGGTAAGTTACCTAATATATATATATATATATATATAATGTTAGAGTTTGGCAGAAATACCTCCCAGAAATAATGTTAAGACGTTAGCTAGATGAAGACGCCATTGTCACTAATGTCTAAGCATTATGTGGGTGGTATTTCGGGAGGGTATATGTTGGAAGCATTGCTGCAAAGGTAACGCCTTTCTTTTTCGATTTGAGGTGGATAGGACAACTTGGAACAATTGAGTGACCATCACAATCACCAGTTCTAACACTACCAGAGTTTTTCTTGATCTTGTTTACAGTCTAAAGCCGAAAACAGTTCCTGAATTAAAACAAGCAATTTCTGAAAAAAATTCTAAACGTAGGATAGAAATGTGTTAAATGGTTTCTAGAAGTGTAACTGGTAGGGTTGAGGGTTGTCTTAAACACGAGGTAGAGTATTTTGGATATGTGATATATTTTGTTAGCATGTGCGTTGTGGTGTAGTGGATATCGGCTTTGAACGACAAATCGCGGAGCCGAGTTCGAATTTCAGTTGAATTCCTTGCATTCATTTACGCGCAAATACCATTGGGAAAGGTATTAATCCGTCTCTTCCCTCCAGCTGTGGGTTAAATAACAGGATAGACTGCGTGCTATAGCCTTGATCGGCAACCAGTCTCCCGCCGAAAGTAATAGTAACCTACTGCGGGATAATCTTCTGCCCAGTCAGTCATGTTTCTTTCGAGACATGATCGCCCAAGCGTGTATCCCGTATGGTACTTGACTGATATATTTTGTTAATCATAACAAATCATGTTGTTTTGATGTAACAATACTTACAAATTTACTGTAACTACTGAAATTTATTTTTATTCAATAAATAGTTAAATAAAAAGATCGTTGCTTTTGCTGCATGCTCTATATTAGAGAGAGTGAAAGAATGTGTGTGTGTGTGTGTGGGTGGGTGTGGGTGAGAGAGAGAGCGAGAGAGCAAGTAAATTAAATTAAATCTTCAACTTATCTAAGCTTATTTATAAATGGAACTTTGTCTGTGTGTGTGTGTGTGTGTCCGTTACCTATAGACTCCGAAACGGCTGAACCGATTTTCTTGAAAATTTACACAGTTGTACTATAAGCATCTGCGAGTGTTCTTAGCTAGGTTTTGTGTCGAGGTACCCCCGGTAAATATCGATAATCGAAAAAATTGGGTTATAGAAGGAGTGATCCGATTTTAATCAAATTTGATACACTCATAGAGAAAGATATAAGAAACGATATTCAGAAGTTTCAAGGTTGCAGTTCTTACAGTAGTGCAGAAAATTGATAATATATATATGAGGCAAGATGTTTGTGTGTGTGCCTGTTTATCTGTCTGTATATCTGTATATTTTTCAGCCCTTTTATTTTAGTTTTTGTTTCGGGTTTGGCTCTAAGTAGGTATAATTGTAGTTCTTAGTCTCAGCTATGATACCATTTACTCAGAGAACTTATTTAGCTTTCAAAATTCAGTTTACGACGAAAAAAACTTATTTGATATCGGTACCAGGAAATCAAAATTTGACTTACATCCATTCATTCTTTCAGTCTACTGTTTCGCTTTAAATTGGAACCAACTATTGCTTTTTAGTCTTTTGTGCCAACGTCCAAAGAGTCTGAGCTCCAGGACCATGGATTAGTCTTAAAGCTTTCATTACACCCGAGCAACGCCGAGCTATACTGCTAGTCTTCATTAATCAGAATTTCACGGAAATGGTATCGACTCGGAGGTTTACATAGTAAAATTTAATTTATTTACAGATGCCATATAACAAGCCTTAATTCAGGTATATAGTAGCAGATAAAAAATGCACGCTAATGATGTTAATGCGTCAGTGCTTGATATCTCAGAGAAGGGAGACTGATGAGTTATCACCATGTACATCTGCGTGAAACACGCGTATTAAACTTTTTTGCGGGCACAGCTGACATGAGTCTTGATAATGATGTCATACAATTCAGACGATTTTTCGTTTTAAAACATCGTCATCACCCCATGTGGGGTAAAAACGTACAAGCACAATTATAATATGGTGAAAATGCGTAATCAGTCCCCTGAAAAAAATGCTGTCAACTGAGATATTCATAAAAAATAGATTTAAAAGAAATAGGTGTAGCTCTAAATGGCACAAAGCCTGACACTGCATGAACGGGTTCAGTTTCTTTTTCTTCATGTGCCGTATCTCTTTAGGACGTAGGCGATCATGGACTTCCACTTGGCTCTGTCTCTTGTCGCTCTGAATATTTTTCTCCTGGTATCTCTACTATGCTCCGCTCCACCCCGCCAACCATTTGCTCAGATCTAACAAGTACGTCTTGCGCTGTTTTCCCTGTCTTTCCTTCCATTTATCTGACCTGTGAGTATTAAGTCCTTCAGGCTCTCCTTCCTCATTACGTGTCTCAGGAAACTCATTTGTCTCTTCCTGATATTTAGTATCAGTTTTCTTCTCATTTGCATCCGTTCCAACATCTCATCGTTGCACACTTGTTCTGTTCATAGTATCCTCATCATCCTTCTGTAAAACCACTTTTTCTGCTGCCTCAAGCTTCTCCTTCATCTTTGATGAGATCGTCTAGCATTCACTTCCATACAGAAGGACAGATGTCACATAGCAATCTCGCAGTCTTTTATTTGTTTCTAATGAGATTTTCCTGTCTTTCAGTACTCTGCTTAGATTCTGAAATGTGTCTTTGGCCATGCCAATGCGTCTTTGGATCTCCATATCGCACTTTCCATCCTCTGCCAAAACACTTCCCAGGTATTTGAATTTTGATAAATTGTTTTATTTTAGATTCTCCGACTTGCAGTTGAAATATTAAGCTTTTTTTTTTTTTTTTTTTTTTTTTTTTGCTGATGACCATACTTAAGTTTTTGCTCATGTCTTTTCTTTTCACTTTCTTTTGGTAAATTTTGTAGAAGGTCCTGTATTTTCCTTTCCGTATCTGCTATCAGCACCGTGTCATCGGCGTATCTGATATTGTTGAGATTATTGCCGCTATTGTCGAATCCTGGCAAGGCTTTTATTTCTCTCATAATTGCTTCGCCGTACAGGTTGAAAAGATCCGGTGAGAAAACACATCCTTGTCTGATGCCCCTTTCTATTTTTGCAAACGTGCTGAGTTCACTTCCTATCCGTACACAAGCGGTTTACTGCCAATATAAATACTTGATTATCCTAACGTCTTTTCCGAAAATGTCGAGGTTGTACAAGTGCAGAGATAGTGGCGCCGTGTTCATGGACCACATGCTTAGGTAGATGCAAAACACCATCAGAAATTGTAATTCCAAGCTGATGGGCACGGGATCTGTAGTAGATACCCACGGAACAGTTCGTCCCTAAACAACAAGATTATAAGAAAGTTGCCAGGAGTACTGAAAATGATGAAGTCCGTTGGATCTATACTCAGACGACTATCAACACTAGTGGACAACACAGGTACCGTGAAAGAATTTTAGTAAATTTCGCTAGAAACAAAGAAGAGTGTACTGGATTGTCTGTTCTTCAATATGATAGTGAATGCTGGACAATCTCGTCAAAGTTGGTGGAAAGACTTGAAGCAACCGAAATGTTTTTCTACAGAAGGATGCTGAGCATACCGTGGACTGGACATGTAAGCAACCATTAGGTTCTGAAGAGGATGGAAACGGAAACGAAACAAATACTTAAAATCAAGAAAAGATAGCTGAAGTTCCTGGGACATGTAATGAGGACAGAGGGCTTGGAGAATCTAATACTCGTAAGTCAGATAGCGGGAAAGACAGATAGAGGAAAGCAACGCGTAACATAGTTGATAGGCTTCAGCATGTGGATGGGAGAGTGGGGTTTGAGAGGGGTAACAGGAGAAAGCAGGCTAAGAGTCACTAGGGATAAGGAGATGTTGAAGGCCATGATCTGAAGAGACACGGCACATAGAAGAAGAATACTTTCTAACAAAATCGACTAATTATTAACAAGAACAGTTAAAGATTACAAACCTCCACCAAAGCAATACAGACATCATCTCAACGATTAGCAAGAGATGATTATTTACTATATTCTAAACTTATTTATAAATGGAACTTTGTCTCTGTGTGTGTATGTGTGTGTGCGTGTCTGTATGTGTGTGTGTGTCCGTTACCTATAGACCCCGAAACGGCTGAACCGATTTTCTTGAAAATTTACACAGCTGTACTATAAGTGTCTGCAAGTGTTCTTAGCTAGGTTTTGTGTCGAGGTACCCCCGATAAATATCGAAAATCGATCATCGAAAAAATCGGGTTATAGAAGGAGTGGTCCGACTTTAATCAAATTTTATACATCTCATAGAGAAAGACATAAGAAACGATATTCAGAAGTTTCAAGGTTGCAGTTCTTACAATAGTGCAGAAAATTGATAATATATATATATATAAGGCAAGATGTTTGTGTGTGTGTCTTTTTTTCTGCCTGTATGTCCCTATTTTTCTCAGCCCTTTTATTTTAATTCTTGCTTCGGTTTTTGCTGTAAGTAGGCATAATTGTAGTTCTTAGTCTCAGCTATGATACCATTTACTCAGAGAACTTATTTAGCCATCAAAATTCAATTTACGACGAAAAAAAATTATTTGATATCGATACCAGGAAATCAAAATTTGACTTACATCCATTCATTTTTCTTTCAGTCTAGGGTTTCGCTTTAACTGGAAACAACTATTGCTTTTCAGTCTTTCGTGCCAACGTCCAAAGAGTCTGAGCTCCAAGACCATGGATTAGTTTTAAAGCTTTCATTACACCCGAGCAACGCCGGACTATACTGCTAGTTTTTAAAAAAGTTTGTTCAATAAATGTAATGACGTAAAGCAATAACTAGTAACTGAGTAGTTGGCATGTGAAACGTACTAATTTCTTTTAGTAAAAACCGAAAAAATAACCCAGAAACTTTACTCCGTACCGCATCTAATCAATGTTTGTGCCAGTCATGAGGCCAATCATCTCTGAATGTTTCATCCGAATCCATCCAGCAGGTCTTGAGATATATTGACCATGGACAGACAGACAAAGACGACCGAATACAATATCTTTGCTTTATGTTATTAACAATTTAAAAAAGGGACTTTTTATTCTATCCATTCTATATGCATATAGATTGTGCGTTGTGGAGCAGTAGATATCGACTCGGAACGTCAAATCAGGGAGTCGAGTTCGAATTCCAGACATGATCGTCCAAAGCGTGTATGACGTATGGCATTTAACTGACTGACTGACTGACTGACTTTATGCATAGACTTAAGAATATGCAGCGGATCGTTAGCAAATAATCTCGAGCATTTAAAGATTTCGGTCTTAGCATCAGCATTAAAAAAACTGAATTTCTCTCTCAGACTATATGTAAAAGTCTCCCAACTGCTGTTCTCACTGTTTATGTTGAGGAAAAAATTTTGAAATCCAATTCCTCTTTCATTTTTCCTGGCTCCGTCGTATCCAAATTGAGAGCAGGAAGGGAAAAGACTAGTTCTGCCTTCGGTAATATTGACCACAGCTTTGAAATACTTGAGATGTTTCGTCAAAGGTGAAAACTGATGTAGAAACTGATATTCCAACTCTGTAGTGCAAATTTGGACGTCAGGTCAATAAACTCGATGCTTTTCACGGCCATTGCCAGTATACTGCCTTTAATAGAAAACTCAGTGTTCATATTATAGATCTATCTATTGCCCGGTTCACACTCCACCCACGTCTATTGAACAGGTTAAGAGGCTCATCCCTTGTTCCCTGTTTAGGATGTGGTTTCCGGCTTTCTCTTTTCAAATCTTCTCACTTTGTTTTTTTTTTTCAATTGGAGTAGATAGATCTATCTATCGCCCGGTTCACACTCCACCCACGTCTATTGAACAGGTTAAGAGGCTCATCCTTTGTTCCCTGTTTAGGATGTGGTTTCCGGGTTTCTCTTTTCCAATCTTTTTACTATTACGTAGTCCCCTGCACATCAGTGGCGTTACCGCCTTGCTCGGGGTGATACGGTTAAAAAAAATAGAAACAGTGAAATTGCATGTATTGAAGACATCGTCTTAAGTGGGCAGGACATGTTTATCATATGAGCGATAGCAGACTCCCAAAACAGCTCCTCTTTGGCCAGCTTCTAACAAGTAGTTCATCTGGAAGGACACTCTTGCGATTCAAAAACAAACTGAAAGACAGTCTGAAGCGATGAAGCATTCCCTTTTCTAACGTCTGTCCTGATTCTCATCTGTTCAAAAGTTTTGAGCGAGGTCGACTTGAACATCAAGATTAATTGCATGCAGATATTAAAGCAAGTTGGCAGCTTGATACTCCTCTCAATGATAGCCTTTTACCTGCCACTGTGGTGTGGGCGCATGCAGTAAAAACAGCAGGATCATGTGGCAATCTTTGATCGAAATGGGTCTACTACATGCTTTATCTAAAATGCTGCAAAACATCAGCAGGCCTCGGGAAACTCATGCGTGTCCATAGAAGTTGAGCTACTTTTTATCTTACTGCATTTTCATTTGGATAGAGTCCTGTTAATTGGCATACATGAGACTCACTTGGGCGATAAAGTCACTTTTGAGACACGACTGACTAGAAATTCGATTTTTTACGTAGTAGGTTGCCATTAATTTCTGCGGTAGGCAGGTTGCCAACCAAGGCTATTGAACCCAATCTATCCTACTATTCAAGCCATAGATGGAGAAAAAAGATATGGATTCATACCTTTCCCAAGAGTATTTGTGCGTAGGTGAATGAGACAAATTCGACTGGGATTCAAACTAGGGTTTTCGTTTTCTCATTCCCAGCTGATATCCATAATGCACATACTTATATATATATATATATATATATATATATATATATAGAGAGAGAGAGAGAGAGAGAGAGAGTGTGTGTGTGTTTGTGTGTGTGTGTGTGTGTTCAGATAGCAATCCACTTTTTTAGCAAATTTCGTTGAAAATGACAGAAAAGGTGCTGTAGTTTAGTTTTTAATAAGTTATTTAAAAATTGTCTCAATGTTTTATTTATACAAGCATTTTCTGAATATATAGGTTGTTTTATGTATGTATCTATAATTATAAGAATGTTTTATGTTCTAATCATGGTCAGCACATTATAACTAATCTAATGTGCAGAAAAAAGATCACACACTCATACATACATACATATATGTGTGTGTGTGTGTGTGTGTGTGTGTGTGTGTGTGTGTGTGTGTGTGTGTGTGTGTCCTGCCAAATTGTACTCACTCATTAAATAACAACAAACGCAGTGTTCACTGACAAAATTCGTTGCTTTCCCTTACTGACAACCACCCCTGGGGAAAGTATTAGTCAATCTTATCTCCTCCTAACTCTGGGTTGAATAGCAAGACAGACTGGCCTTAGTTGACCACCAGTCTACTGCAAGAAGAAATGGCAACCTACTTCGAGATAATCTCCTGCTTAGTTATTCATAAATCGAAAGAGACCCAATCACCCAAGCATATATCAAGTCTGGCAATTAACTGAAACAAAATTAATAGTTAAAATCAAGAAACATTACTGATTGTTGACCTACAAAGAAGGTTTAAATGAAATACATATTTCAAGATATTCAAACTGACGATCGTTCTGTGTATGACGATAAACAACATCCGGAAACAGGGGCTCTGACAAGGAAGTTTTGAAGAGCGTGAAACCACCTCTCAATTCCTGCTGTTCCCAGGTCCACTTTGACCCAGAGTGGTAGCACCTGTGAGGGTCCCAGCTATGGAGAAATAGTGAACGCTCAAACTGGCATCAAAACATGAAAATATAAAAATGCATTAGAAAAAATTGTCAACAATATATTTTCATAAGAGAAAAAAAACTTAGAAATTGCTAGCCATATACTATTGGGGGGAAAATTAACAGCGATACATTTTCATAGTCAAAAATTACCAGCAAAAAAAATTTTGTGGGCGGGAACAAAGCTCACAAGAAAATAATTTCGACATTAAATGATGCAGCTGATATGACGTTAAACAAACAAACTAAAGCTTTAAACTCTTCACAAAAAAATAAAATGTAAATAAAAATAAAAACAAAAAACTAAAAAATTACAAGAAATCCATTTTAGTGTTCAGTTATTGTTATGGGGAAACACCCCTATTCCTCAGATAATGGACTATCCCTCCTATATTAATAAGAGTTAACAGGAAGTTCATCATAGGAGTTCTTTAGAGTTCTATTGGAGTTCAGTAGAACTACTAGGCAGTTGATATTAGTCGGCAGTTAGCCGAATACTAAGGAGTCAGTTTTCAGTGGAAGATTACCAAGTCCCTAACATTTTTGGGTACGTTAAGTCGATTAGCAACCGACATAGCACGATTATAACCTTCAGTGCAAAAACTACTCCACAACAGTTATGAAAGCAAAGTAACATATATTTCATATTTTATTACTTCAAACCTCCCAAGAAAAGTAAATTTCGGCATTAAATGACCTATAAAGGTGTTGATATGCCATTATAATGCATACAAACAAACAAACAAACTGACGAAGTCAAAAATGAGTACATTGTTTTGGAACATTTTTTTTTCATTTCACCCCAAGCAAGGCAAAGCTACTGGTGCGCAGGGGAGTTACAGTGAGAGAGAAAAGAATAAGGTGCATAGGGTGTCGAAGAAAGAATTAGAGATGGATGGGATTCAAGGAGATAGAAAATGACAATTGACGTTGCATTTAAACTTTTGATGATTGTAGCTATCATGGGGGGGCAAGTATACGGAAGCGAGTTCCACAGACGGGAAGTGCGAGAAAAGATACTATACAAGTAGAAGTGCCGGTTACATTTGACTATTTTGACGGTAAACGGGTGTGACCTTGATACCAATCTAGTAGCACGAGCAAATACATTCGGTCGAGGTACCAGGGAAATCAGTCAGTTACGTGCCATACGTAACACACGCTTGGGTGATCATGTCTCGAAAGAGACATGACTGACTGGGCAGAACATTATTCTGCAGTAGGTTGCCATTGCTTTCTGCGGTAGACTGGTTGCCAGCCAAGGCTATAGAACCCAATCTGTCCTGTTATTTAACCCATAACTGGAAGGAAGAGACGGATTAATACCTTTCCCAAGGGTATTTGCGCGTAAGTGAATGCAATGAATTCAACTAGAATTCGAACACGGCTCCCCGATTTCTCGTTCTGAGCCGATATCCCCTGCATCAGAACGGGAAATAAGTTCGTCAGAACAGAAGCCGTGAAAATATTTGTAGAAAAAAACAGAAGAAAGTCATACGGTATTTTCGAATTTCCAGCAAAATTTTGGTACTAGTTGATCACTAATGAGATTCTGTCCGAATGTTTGTTGCGTTTTTCAGTGTTTTGTTTTGGGTTAAAATTAAGGTAATCTTCATTTTTAACTATTTCATTGGTAATTTGTTTCAGTCGCGACTCTTGATAGCCGCGCTTAACATGCCGAATAAAATTATTAGCATATTTCCAATAATCTTTTATCTCTATGCAAATTCCCCTTATGCGCATAATTTGACGCATTGTCATAATTTTATCCCAGATCAAAACGCCAAAAAACATTCCGACGGAATCCCATTAGTGATCAACTGATAACGAAATTTTGCTGGAATTTCGAGAAGATTCCACTAGAGCTAGGAATACAACACTTCAAAAATATCCTCGTTTTAAAGTGATTTTTCCCAACACGCCTATCGTTTCTCTTTCTCAAAATAAATAAATAAATGAAATAAAATAAATACATTAAATTAAATAAAAACATCAGACAAATTTTAATAAATGCAAGCGTTCACACTCAAAACAACATGGGAGTTTCGGGTCGTTGTACTTTCGAAAACACCCATAAAAGAGGAGGATCCTGATCGTTGAGCGTCAACATAAGTCAAGTCAATTCTACTACAAATTCAAAGAGAAATATCACGATTTCTACAGGTGTCAATTGTACTGATTCACATATAATATACGCCACCCAATTTATGACCCATTAAAATTTAGAATTCCTAGCACCTGAAGATAGCCGAAACGCACAACGGCCAAAACGTCGTACAAATGGCAACAAAGATGCGGACAATAGTCCGAATAATATAAATACTGTAATGGAAGAAGAGTTGGCAACTTTAAGAAGTGAATTACAGGGCTTGATTAAATCCTAAAAAAACATTATATCCAACACAGAAGCAATAAACGTGTTCAAATAGAACATCACCCAAAAAACTATTAACAAAAAGATGAAATGACAAACTCACAAAAAAGAGCAAAAGAAGAAAAACAAAAGCCAACGTAAATCCATCAAATAGAAGCGAAGAACGGATGTGAAAATCTTTAAAATATATAAAACTAGCAGTATAGCCCGGCGTTGCTCGGGTGTAATGAAAGCTTTAAAACTAATCCATGGTCCTGGAACTCAGACTCGGCCTAAAGAATATTTGTGTGAAGTTTGGTGAGAAGCGGATAAAAATTGTGGATTTGTATAAAGGACATATAGACAGATAAACAGGCACACACACAAACATCTTGCCTTTTATATATATATATATATATTATCGATTTTCTGCACTATTTTAAGAACTGCAACCTTGAAACTTCTGAATATCGTTTCTTATGTCTTTGTCTATGAGTGTATCAAATTTGATTAAAATCGGACCACTCCTTCTATAACCCGATTTTGTTTTATTATCGATTTTCTATATTTATCGGGGGTACCTCGACACAAAACCTAGCTAAGAACACTCGCAGACGCTTATAGTACAACTGTGTAAATTTTCAAGAAAATCGGTTCACAAACAAAGTTCCATTTATAAATAAGTTTAGATGCTATAAGATCTTTACCTACAATACAAAACACTAAAATAAAATGAAATTATTATTCAGTGGAAATGAAGAGGTCATTTTTTTATAATAATTTCACTCCACGCAAGGCATAAATGCCACTGGTACACAAGGGATTACAGCAAAAGAATAAAAAAAGGTAGATGGGATGTCAAAAAAAAAAGAAAAAAAAAGATGAATGGAAATTGTAGAGAAGTAAGCAAATTGAAGTCCTACAATTGGGAAGTGCGAGAAAAATAAATTAATAAAGTAGAAGAGGCAGTTACATTTAACTAATTTGGCGGTAAAAGGTTGGGACCTTAATTCCAATCTAATAGCATGAGTAAATTCATGTGGTCGAGGTAACGGAGAAAAAAGCACATCAGAGTAGTCGCCATGAAAATACTTGTAGAAAAGACAGAGGGAAACCACATCACTTCGATGAGAAAATAACTAAAGGCAGGCTGCCAAGCCAGGATCCGTCATATTGCAGATCCTTCACTGGAGTTTGTCGAGAACCTCAAGATGAATAGCAGAAGCGCCTGACCAGATATGGCAACAGTATTCAATGCACGGAGAAATGGTAGATTTATAAATGTGTAAAATGCATTCTGACGAGAAAAGCTTTCTGACCAGACACAGTGAACCAACCTTCCTAACAATATATGCAGCCATAACAAAAAACAAACAAACAAACAAAAAAAAAAAACAAAACAAAACAAAAAAAAACAAGTTTATCTCTTTTCCTTAAATATAAACCAAAATAAATCAGTTTTAGTATAAAATGATTCTAGGGAGCTGATATGGTCTTAAAAATTAACTTAAAAAATAGCATGACTTCACGCTGGTGGCGTTTCATTCGTTTCGACGCATTGATGACCGGCATGGCCGTTTTTTCAAGTCAAGCAACGTTTTTATAAGGACTTATAAATTTTGTAAATTTATATATTTTTATTCTCGAAAGAAATGTTTTTAAAATATGCCTTGGAAAACACAAACATTCTGTTAAAATATTGTTGAACATGGTCAAACACTGTACCTTGTCTTACCTTATTATTTTCTTAAATTGTGCTCTTCTCTTTAATGTTACAAATATTGGAAGATTTACGTCAATTATTATTATTGTTATTATTATTATTATTATTATTATTATTATTATTATTATTACTAGTGTACCTCTGCCGTCACAAATGGCAAAATATTTGAGAGGATTATATATATATATATATCGCCGACTGACGCCAATTCGGTCGGGTTTCAATTCTGGGTAAGAAGCAATCGGATGTCTAACCGTACTGAGGAGCTGTGATACAGCGAAACAGATCAGTCTGCAGATGACTATATATATATATATATATATATATATATATATATATATATATATATATATATATTATAAGTTATAATTTAGAACATGTTCAAATTACAATCTACTACAAAGTGTACATTTTGTTTCGACATTGAAGAGACAATTTCTCATCAGATAGTAAACGGTATTTTTTAAATAGCGTTTACTACCTGATAAGTCATTGTCCCTTCAATATCGAAATAAAATGTTCACTTTGTAGTAGATTGTAATTTGAACATGTTCTAAATTATAACCAATAATAAATATTAATAGCTATATTTCTATATTGAGCACTGTTTTAAATTGATGTTTTGAACGTTTTTAATATTTTCTTCGTTCCTTATTCATTCATATATATATATATATATATATATATATATATATATATATATATATTCTAAACATATACTGTTAAATATGAGAGACAATGAATGTCTATTATGTTTAATCATGAACCGTTCTAAACATCTTATTTTGGCTTTAATTTCAGGTGAAAATAAAGATAAAAATCCTCCAACATTTGGATAATTTTTTATTAAGTTGGTTCTAAGCTTTCGGCTCACATGAGCCATCTTCAGAGAAGTTACAAGGACGTTAACATAAAAACATCCACCATCAGCGACGATTTTATCTTGTGTTGACATAAAACTCTGCTAAGCAACGGCAACTGTTACCAAAAATAGCAAACGCAGTTTGCAAATTTGCAAATTTGCAATGCGGTTCTGTGACGTCACACCGCGTGATAGCTCGAAATGACAACAGAACCATATATTCAAATGCATTGTAATATGTTATGAATTTTTGTCGTTATTTTCAATTGAAATTAAAGCCAAAGTACGATGTTTAGAACGGCTCATGATTAAACATAATAGACATTCATTGTCTCTTATATTTAACAGTATATTTTTAGAAAATGATTTGCTGCCTCGATACACTATATGTATACACTATATATATATATATATATATATATATATATATGTATAGAACAGTAATATAATAGAGAGGATATATATATATATATATATATATATTCTTCACTACTCGACTACATAACTATTGGAAAAAATAAAATAAAAGGCACTATTAAAGAGCAAAGTAGTAAAGTTTAACAACTGCGAATAAAAATAATGAACTGAACAGGCGTTACCTCGCTGTTGTTTCTCTCATGAACTGAGCCGACGCTGCCTGGCTATTGACTTTCTCTCCATGAGTGTAACAGGATGGAAATGTATGTAGATATATAAATATATTTGCATGTGTGTGTGTGCGTTTGTTACGTTAAAAACAACCGACAAGAAATATTTTATTATTTTTTTATTTAATTTTTCCTGTATCATTACATGTTTCCGTTTTGATGTAGATAAAAAGGTGGGGTCTTTAAAGCTATCACTTGATGCACCCGGCTGTGCATCGCATCAATTATCTATTTTGGTCATACTACCACTTCTTTGAGGGGACATTTTACATGCCACCTATTTAATAATATTGTAAAAAAAATATTATTAACCAATAATTTACAAGAACCCTTCAGAAAAATTTTGGTTAAAAATATAAAAATACTATTCAAATCACAATATCAAAGACACCTCGCTATGAGTGAGGCATTATATATCAAACAATCTTCTCCTACCATCAACTTTACATTATTTAATAGTAGGCATGGAGTTTAAAAAAATACAAATAGACAGACGCTCTCGTGATGCCCACTGCGCGCGTCACGTGATAAATTAAAGCATGCTCTCTTTCAAAAATAGAAAAATTACGTTATAGCTAAAATATGAGAATAAAATAACATCAGAATAATAACATCACTGAAAATGGCCAGTGAAGTGGCTGAAAGCACTTATGGAACATTTTTACGTTCCTTATCTCTAGCAAAAGGGAAATATGTAAGAATATCGGAAAAATTAAATAAAAAATTAATAAAAAATCTTTCTTGATTGTCGTTTTTAACAAAACATGTTTAAAACAAATATTGCTGGCCACACACACACACACACACACACACACACACACACACACACATATATATATATATATATGCGCAAATAAATGCACAACGGTTTATATTATAATAGAGATTATTATTATTGTTGTGACCTTGTCGCCAAGTTGTTGTGGCCTGAAATAATGACACAAATACGGAATAGTGGTAAACAAATATATTACAAAAACAGTAGTACAAACATATACCAATGAGAGATTATTAGCGTGACTGTTAGTCTGGCTGTCAGATTTATTTACTGGAATAGATTCTGCTTATATATAGTTCGGGAGAGTTGAATGTGTCATATGGATAAGACTCCATAACAATTATTATTATCATTATTATTATTATTATTATTATTATTATTATTATTATTCAGCATATTTTATTCCTGCTATGGTTGCACTACCAACCAAGTCTGCAGGAAAACTTAAGGCAGGTCGTGGCGTGTAGTTATGGCTCCATTTCATGTTTTTTCTATCTTTCCTATCATTCCTAGCGTTACATAGACAAAGTTTTTTCTTAGTGTGTGGGCTGTACTTAATAATACAATTTTTAGTATATCTCTTAAGCTGGGGTTTCCAGAGATTCTTTCAATGTGTTGTTTTGTTCTATTTTTTATCATTCCAAGTGCACCCACTATCACTGGCACAATTCTTGTTTTCAATTTCCACATTTTTTCTATTTCAATTTCCAGGTCTTCATATTTTGACAGTTTTTCAAAAACTATTATTATTATTATTATTGTTATTATTATCATTATTGACAATTTTTCAAAAATTATTATTATTATTATTATTATTATTATTATTATTATTATTATTTATAAACCTAAAGCGCCAACAAAAACTGATATTATTGATATTTTTATGTATCACATTTATTTTTAAGATTTCTACTTCCAGATCCTTAGTTTTAAAGAGTTTTTGAAAATACACTGCAGAAACTGCCATGTCAACAAGAAAGCACCTTCTGTTTTTGTAGTCTTTTGCGTCTGGGCGATAAGCTTTCATTGTTTTATGTGTGTAAATTGCAAAGCCCCATAAAATTGTTACAGTACTTTTGCCTGTAACCGGGTATGAGTGGTGATCATACTAATTCCATGCATTTTTCTTCTCACAAAAGTTGCAGATTTGCCAGTGAAAATATTGGCTCACCCTGTCATACCAAGGTATATATTCGGTGGATGCTAGCACCGTACAACCTGATCAAAATAGTCAATTTTTTCTGGATATTTATCACAGAATCTGCATTTCCAGTTAACACAATGCGTGTTTTGTAATTTCTAGTTAACAAGTATTGGTCCCGTGCAGTAAGAATAAAAGTTTCGGTCTCAGCTTTTAGCTATGCCCTACGTCATCTGGTTGTGCGTTGTGGTGTAGTGGTTATCGGCTCGGAACGAGAAATCGGGGAGCCGAGTTCGAATTCCAGTTGAATTCCTTGCATTCACTTACACACAAATACCTTTGGGAAAGGTATTAATCTGTCTCTTCCATCCTGTTATGTGTTAAATAACAGGACAGATTGGGTTCTATAGCCTTGGCTGGCAATCAGTCTACCACAGAAAACAATGGCAGCCTACTGCGAGATAATCTTCTGCCCAGTCAATCATGTCTCTTTCGAGACATGATCGCCCAAGCGTGTTTCACTTATGGCACTTAACTGACTAGCTGACTACGTAACCATTGATGTGTACGGGGTTGATCTTCATCAGCTTGTTTGTTACGAGCAGTGTATTGACCATGACACTTATCTTGCTATCGTTTTTGCATTTTGACCATTGCATTTGCTTTTGCCTTCTTTTTTTTTAGTTTTTGTCGCTGTAGTATGTGTATTATGGTTTAATTGCGTTGAACAATGTTTATCATTTCTTTCATGTTCTTTAACACAACACATTGTCCAGTCTTCTGTAGTTTACAGGTATTTTTCACGACTAATTGTTGTGAGTTTGTAAGACAGTTCTAGTTGAACAAATCCTCTGTCCCCTTTAGATCTGAATACATACAGATGATCAACATCAGACTTACGATGATGCATACATGGCAAGTGCAAAGCTTTTATTTTTTGACATCACTTCCATTAATGTTAGCTATCGTCTAGTTAATGTTGTTAAAACTGTGTAATATATTTCTGTAACCCGACAGAAATATGATTAAACTCAAAAGCAAGACCAACAAAAGTATAATCTACATGAAAGGCAGAAAATATAAACATTACCAACAAATGTGTGATTACATCAAAAGCAGCCGGTTTTTTCAAGCGCTATAACTGGCGAAAATGAATGACAGATGGGCTTTGCCATAGATGACACAAGCGAAAACCCGAGAAAGCAAAAATGCGTAGAAATTTCAGGGATTTTCGAGCCGAAATCAGAACACCGAGAAAACACTACGAGAACACAGAGAAGAGAGAAGAAGATAAGACAACTCTCACAAGTCAAAGACTCCCGATAATTACCTCGTATGAGCGTGATTCCAACTGACTACCACTCTACAGAACCATCATAGACGAAGAATAAAAATATAATTTTACATTTTTATATATACATTGTTCGTTGTTTGTCCAGAGAACCAGACATACTCAACTGTACTGCACCCAGAAACAGTCAGAGTGTTTATGGCTGATATTCTGTTTTGTGAATTCAGCTTGGCATTTTACATCCGACACACACACACACCTGTAGAATTCTTTTCTTACTTTTTCCTTCATTTATCTATATTGTATTCGATCTCCTTCGCTGACTCCTAGGTATTTATAAGCTTCTTTTTGTTCAATTTCCCTCATGTTTGTAAGAAAATCATCATCTATTGAGCGTTTTTCGGTATTTTTCTTTCCTTGAATGTTTCTTTTGCACAGTCAATCCATAGTCAATACCGACGTCATCGCTGGAATATATTACAGGATTTAGATAACGTTTCAATTCATTGTCGTCTTTCGCAAAACGTTTAAAGTTATCCATGTAGAATAAGTAATTATATAATTTTTGTATATTTTGTAACCATTTTTATTACTGTTTACTTTATGCGAAAGAGACAAAACAGAAGGGTTGACAGGGAGTCTCTTTGAAAGAGAATATCATCGGATATTCAAACGATTAAAAATGGTCGTGCTTTCGTGTGGTTTATGTATAATACCGTTTACTACAGTTCCATGCTATATTTAAGGAAACTTAATGGCAATTTACTGCGGGATAATCTTCTGCCTAGTCAGTCATGTCTCTTTCGAGACATGATCGCCCACGCGTGCATCACGTATGGCACTTAACTGACTGACTACTAACGAGAAGACTTTGTACATTTTCAAAGCGTTGAAGAATCAAGAGTGTGGTACACCATCAAAGGATTTACGATAATCTATTCAAACTCTGCTGAGATTTCTACCTCTTTTCATTCAATTTTCTAGAATTATCTTATTTATCAATATTATTATATTCTGTCTGATAGAGTCTTTTATTTCGCACGATGTCCCTACGGACATTGGTAAACATGTCTGGGTTGGTATATAATTCGATTTCCTACCATAGTTCTTCATATTTGATATGTTCTTTTTATGGATTTTCGAGTGTGGAGAAAAAGCCTTTCATGACTTGTTGATATTCTTCGCGAGTTCATTTCTTTTGCTTTCTTTTTGATAATTGATTTGGCATCGAGTCACTTGGTCCAAGGTTGGAATTAATCCAGATTTGGTGACCTGGCAACCAATTGGCTGTTGGAAGAATTTGTTCCAGAGACAGACTTTTCGGTCCCAGACTGGTTCCTCAATGAGGGACACGGCTCTTGTTGAACCAGGTGGCGGCCGAATCGATATAAGTATTTGTTTGTAAGCATTGACATTGTTTATTTTTTTTCTATTAATCTTTTTGCTTATCCTTGGGCGCCAAGGGGCAATTTTGTTCAAAATTCCAGGTCTAAGACGACTGTCGACCAAGACTAAAGAACTAGTTCAACCAATTGTGTAATTTTGGTAAATATATATGATAAAATGAGATGTCAGTGTTATTTTCATTTTTGCGTCAAGTAGGCGACAATTTATCCATCACACCATCATTTACAGAACTTTAAGGATCCAAGAGTGTGACACACTATCAAAAGCTTTACGGTAATCTACCCGAGTTATGCTGAGATTTCTACCTTTTTATGCTGTAATTTTCCAGAATCATTTTATTTGTCAGTAGTCGATCATTGAAACCATATTAGCCTCGTCGGCACCCCTTCTGTTCCAGGGTAAGAATGTTGTCTTCATCGAGAAAAGTAGTAAGTAAAGTTAGTCAGTACAGACGTGATTAATTTATATGCAGTAGACGGACATGTTTTCATGTTTTTGGCTTATTACGTTTTGGATTCCCCCCCCCCCCACACACACACACTTTTTTTTTTTCGTTGGAAATATGTAACACCTTTAGTGATCCGTTCTGGAATTTCATTAGGATTATAAATTAGCATTGATAAAATTTTCACAAGAGTCTTATGGAATGATGACAGATGACGAGATTACCTTAAAGCTGGGTACACTTTAAAATATCGTGTTTCTCTTTTGAGTTCATATCTTTCTTACGACCCATGACAGTTTTTATATGTCTGTAACTAAATAATAAATATCAATAGCTGCACGGTAAATATATAGCATGCAATTTCCTGGAAGTTACCGGGATCGACAATCATTTAATGAAGACGCAACGGCTGAAATGTTGTGGAGATGTATCCCTATATATTCTGTAGATTAAATTAAGGGTTTTTAAATTCCCTGAAAGTTGTTTGGGTCAACAAGCACCTGATGAAGGCCGGAATGTGCAATGGCTGAATGGTTGTGATAATAAAGAGAAAGATGAGGATATTATTCTGAATATAAATAATGTAAAAACGGAGCTGGTCATTTTACCCATCATTATTGGTGTGTTTAAAACAGTATCGAATAGGCTTGTCAGGAAGAAGTGGCAATCTAAAGAATTGAATCCCTCAAGTTGAATTGAGTTGTCCTGTTGCCATTTCATTTCAAGTTATTCCTAAAATTAAAATTGACTACATATTCTTAAGTCCGACATTGAGTGCATCTAGGCAGCTTTCAAGCTTTACCACTAATTCAGTCCTCAACGAAATTTCAAATAGTTTACAGAGTTAGATAGGACACCTCCTTAGCTACATTTTGAAAAAAAAATTTCAATTTTAGTTTAGTAGAAAAAAATTACATAAAATATGTGAAGTTCGAAAAGGGAGACTAACTACAAAAGTACATAAATGAGTGTGTGACTAACGCTTCTAATAATTTTTTTATAATTGTGTCGCTTCAAGCAAGGCATTTTACTGCCGCTGTTGTGCAGGGGGTTACATAGGAGGAATGTTGAGGAGTGAGAGGTTGCAGAGGGTGTTAGGAAGAGGGTAGGCGAGGGAAGAGATTACTGATGAGAGTGGGGGTACGAGGAGAAATGTTATGAGGAGTGAGAGGTTGCAGGGGGTGTCAGGAAGAGAGTAGGAGAGGGAAGAGTGTACTGATGAGAGTGGGGTGGATGTAGAAAAGCATGAGAGAGGATGTAAGTTAGTGAGACAGTAGATGACTATTGACTTTACATTTAAATTCTTGGAGATTGTAACTGTCTGGAAAGCAAGTATGCAGAAGAGAATTCCACAGGCGGGAAGTGCGAGAAAAGAAGCTGATGGAGTAGAATTTGCGTTTACCATTTATTGGCTTCACAGTAAAAGGATGGGACGTAGTTGCTAATCTTGTGGCTCGAGGAAATTCGTATATAGGGGGTACCAGTGAGCTAAAAGCCGTGAAAGTATTTGTAGAAGAGATACAGGGAAGCCACACTGCGTCGGTGAGAAAGCGACTCTATCGTAGCTACCAAGTCGGGATCGATCACATTACAGATTCTCCGTTGGATTCGGTTGAGGACACCTAAGTGGATAAAATCTTATTCTTTACAACTTTTTTCTGTTTAATATTTTTGTATGCGATTTTCAACATTTAAATTTTAATGATATCTTTTATCATATTTGTCAATATTTGTCATCACTTATCATTTTATCAAAATTTGTTCATCACTTATCATTTTATCAAAATTTATTATCAGAGTTAATTATAAATAACCAATTTTTATTGTTTTTTTTTTAAATCAATTGCATATATTTTTTTTCTTTTTAATATTTTTAGAATGCGATTTTCAGCATTAAATTTATATTAAATGAATAGCAATGCCTGGAAAAATCATAGATTATATGGAAAAATGTGCGCATGAAAAGTGATATTCTTAAGATGATATTAAACCTGGAAAATAACAGGACAAGTTATTAAACCTGGAAAAGTACAGAACAAGATGTTCAAGTGAAGTAGAAAATAAGAAACTTCTTACTTTACTAAAATGTAATAGGATAATATTGCAGCTAAAAATAAAATTTTAATGCAATATTTTAAGTAAGAAATTTTACTTCATTAGAATATCTTGTCCTTTACTTTTCCGGAGTTAATAACTTGTCCTGTTTCTTTTCCAGGTTTAATATAATCCTAATAATATTACTTTTCATGCGCGCATTTTTCCATGTAACATTATAAAGTTTTGAAGTGTGGTGCTCGTTTTTGTTATATCGGTCATTACATTTTGACCCGCGCGCCCTTCTTGGTCTTGTTTGAATTCGGATATAAAATATTATCGTTGTTCTTGATAATATCCTCATCTACACTGTTTGAATCTGGGGAAGAAAATGGAAAAAAAGAAGAAAGAAAAAAAGGGAAAAGAAACAATAGCAAATAATAATAATAAAAAGAAGAATGGTTCTAGGTATGATAATTGTTTTTATTATTATTATTATTATTAGTAGTAGTAGTAGTAGTAGTAGTAGTAGAAGAAGATGATGATGAAGAAGAAGAAGAAAAAAAGAAGCCTGGACCAGGGATAAAGAACGGATAGAAATAAAGAATGATGAATTTTGTAGAAGTGACATGGGACTGGTTCAAGTTTGATAGAATATCCTCATTACTGTTGTTCTTATCTCGGAAGAAGAAGAAGAAGAAGAAGAAGAAGAAGAAGAAGAAGAAGAAGAAGAAGAACCAAAAGAAGAAGAAGAAGAAGAAGCCTAGACCAGGGGTAAAGAGCAGATAGAAATAAAGAATGATGAATTTTGTAGAAGTGACATGGGACTGGTTCAAGTTTGATAGAATATCCTCATTACTGTTGTTCTTATCTCGGAAGAAGAAGAAGAAGAAGAAGAAGAAGAAGAAGAAGAAGAACCAAAAGAAGAAGAAGAAGAAGAAGAAGAAGCCTAGACCAGGGGTAAAGAGCAGATAGAAATAAAGAATGATGAATTTTGTAGAAGTGACATGGGACTGGTTCAAGTTTGATAGAATATCCTCATTACCGTTGTTCTTATCTCGGAAGACGAAGAAGAAGGAGGAGGAGGAGGAGGAGGAAGAGCAAAAATAAAAAGAAGGAGGAAGAAAAAGAAGAAGAAAAAGAAGAAGAAGAAGGCAATAGGATATAATTAAACCATTAGAAAAGCGCAATAGAAATTAAGATTATGAAGAAAGGTGTACTTTGTCGGGGTGTAAATGGTGTTAATATTCATGTTAATACTAACTTGCATAATTGTGATAGTGTTATGACATTTAGGACGCTAATGATTCTCTTCAGACATAGTTTATGGACGCAGACGTCTTTTTTCTTCACCGGTGTTGAAACTGCCGCCATTAATATTAAAGCGAGAAAGAGTGAATAATACACCTATTATCTATCTTAATCGTATTCCAATGACTGCTACACCCTAACCCCCAATAATAATAATAATAGTTTATAATAATAATGTAATTATGAATTTAAAAAAAATGAAGGCGTTGATAATTATGTTGACGAAGGATTGAACCTCGCTTTCAGCTTGCCTCGTTTTGTTCGACAAGATATTCTTTTGTTATTGCAATGTCAAAACCTGTCCAATTAAATTCCCATCTTTATTGTCCACTGAAGCAAATCGTGTGGCTCTTTTCAAAGTTTTGATTATTCTCTCCTTAAAGAAAAAAATCACTTTTGAATTATACATTTACAAATGAGTTCAAAATGCGACAAAAGTCACAAATACAAAGTACGCAATGTACAAGAAAATAAAGAAAAATCCCAACAACGAAATAATCTGATCGTAAGCAATGGTAGAGGAACAAATGAAAAATAAGAAAGAAAAAAATATGAAATGAAATAGTCAAAGAGAAAAAAAATGAAAAGAAGAAAAGATAAAGAAAAAGTAGAAATAAAGAATTACAAAAAGAAAGAAAATAGCAAAAAGAAAAAGAAAGAAAAAATAACAATGAAACAATAAATAAAAGAAAGTAAAGAAATAATAAAAGACAAAAATTAACAAGGAATGTAAAAATACATATGAAAACGAAGAAAATCTCTAACCAAGAAAAAAAAAAAAATGAAAGAAAGAATGAAAGGAAAAAATTAGAAATAAATAGAAAAGAAATAATAAAAGTTTAAAACGAATAAAAGAAAGAAAGAAAAAGAAAAGATAGAAAATAGTGAAAGTGAAAAATAATTAAAAAAAAAGAAAATGAACAAAAAGAAAAAGAAATATCACTAAAGAAATTGTAAAAAAAATAATAGAAAGTATTCTTATTTCCTCGTCATTTTCAACGATGTCACTCAGTAACATTGAGTGTCTCTTGGGCCTTGTGTGGGTGAACTAATAATAAAAAAGTAAAGTAGGAAACAATGAAGGAGGAGAATAAAATGGCGAAAAAAAAAACGAAATAGAAAAAAAGAAAACAAATATCAAAAAAGGAAAAGAAGAAAAAACTAAATAAAAAAAATAATTTTTGCAAGCAAAAAAGAAAGTAAAAGAAATAAGGTCAAAAGAAACAGAAAAAAGAAAGAAAGAGTAGGAAAAGTTACAAACAAAAGAAAAAATAGAAGAAAGAAAAAAATTACTGAAAGAGAAAAAATAATAAAAGAAAAAGAATTGCAGAAAAAGAAGGAAGAAGAGAAATAAAAAAGAGATAAAGTAAGAAAGAAAACGACGAAAGATGAGTAATAGAAGGAAAGGATGACGAAAGAAAAACAAAATGGTGGAAAGAAGGGTGAATAAGGAATAAAAAACATCATAGGCCAAGAAAAATATGTCATGTAAAAAAAGAAAGAAATAAAGAAATAAAGAAGAGCAAATATTAACAAACAATAAAAGACAATAGTAACATAGGAAAGGTAAAGTGGTTTCGACCCAAGGCAGAGTAGGCTAACAGGATTTATAAAGACTCTACAATCGACAAGGTTTTGTTGGAAACCTTTCAGCAGGTGTTCTTATCAATACCTGACCGTAGGTTAATTTTCTATAGCAACCTACCTGCCTGTATCTATTATGCAATTGCAAAAAAAAATCGTTAGTAAAAGAATAGAAACCTCTCTAGTGAGCAACAGAGTCGATAGCTATTCTCTTAACTTTAAGGATTGCAGAAGATAAATTTCCCGCTAAAAAAACTTTCTTTTATGTGACGTGTCCCTTCAGGACGTGGTCGACCATAGCCCTCCACACTTTTCTATCACTTATAGATCTTAATACCTTTTAAATCTTGCTATTTCTTTCCTACTCTAATTTCCATTTGCTTAAGCCCATCATGCATGCCATGCGTTGTTTTCAGCCGTCATTCTTTCCATCTATCCGCCCTGTGAGTATCAGATTCTCCAAGCCCTTCTTCGAAATTACGTTTCCCAGAAACTACAGCTGCCTCAACCTGATGTTAAGTATAGGTTACATTTTCGTTTTCATTCTCTCCAAAATCTCGTTGTTCTTCACATGTTCGGTTCATGGTATCCTGAGCATCCTTCTGTAGAACCACATTTCTGTTGCTTCGAGTGTTTTCTTCATCTTTGAGGCGATTGTCCAGCATTCACTGCGATATAGGAGGACAGATATCACATAACAGTCCAGTATTCTTTTCTTTGTTTCAATCGAAATTTTCCTGTCTCTTAATACTGGACTCAGCTTTTGGCTATCCCAATACGCATTCATATATCAGTTTCGCATTTTACGTCCTCTGTTAGAACACTTCCCAGATATTTAAATTACTGTCTTGGGTTACAAAAAAAAAAATTGCCTTATTTAACTAAGTGGAACAAAAATAGGATTAAATAAGAAAATCCCTGGTATTTACTTCCACACTGAAATCATTGTAGACCACTGACCACTCGACCATGCATCAATAGATACAAACGAATAGTCGGTATGTCTAAGTTAAACAGAGAGTGCGCTATGTGGTTGGGTGGAAATTAAGAAGTCGGTTTGTCTAGAGAGTTTCTACTTGCACGGGACTAGATGCGTCTTGTCACTACCGAAAAAAAAAAGAAAAAAGAAAAAGGGAGTATATGTCCCTTCATTTGATATTTCCTCTTGTCACACCACTTAGCTGTTTTGGTCAGTAAACCCTCCTGGCAGACAAGGAGTGGTAATCCCACAATTTTAATGGCGTACTGGAGAGTTCAACTGAGATTTTTTTTTTTTTTTTGCTTTTTCTGGTTTGAAAGTTCCAAGACGTGTCCAAACGGCATCTGTTTTAAAGGCACTTTAGTGATTGTTGATCATTAAATGTATCTTAATAGTTCTGCATACAATGGGAATTAATGATCAAATTAATTCCCATTACTCTCTTCTCTCAAGGTTTCTCTTTCCCTGTCTTTGCACACACGCGCGCACTCGCAAGCGCACGCATGCGCGCGCGTTTGGCGCCCATTAAACAAGGCATTTCATTCGCAAAAACCTTGATAGCTATCTTTGGTTATCGTTCCCTATGATCGCAACACTGTTTTGATCAGATTCTTCGTTTCGATGCTTCATATAGCAGTGTCTAACTTCATCCCTTGATAGCAAATAAACCCCAAGGATAACATCTAAATAAAAAATCTCTCTCATTCTTGTCAATAAACCACGAAGTAATGTGATCTTTGTCATTCACTTCATAGCCGGGACCCTTCTCCATTTTTGTTCGTTGATTTATTTTTTTAATTTGACGTGTGTTCTTCTTCTCCTTTCCTCCTCCTCCTCCTCTTCCTACTACTACTACTACTACTACTACTAATAATAATAATAATAATAACAACAACAACAACAATTATAATAACGAGAAGAAGTAGAATTGTCATTTTTCCCTGGTCAATACTTCTTCTTCTTCTTCTTCTTCTTCTTCTTCTTCTTCTTCTTCTTCTTCTTCTTCTTCCATTCATTTTTAACTGCCCTATTTTTTCTAATTCCTTTAAAATTTAGAATTTCATTCTTCTTCAAATTCTACAATACTTCTCTCTCTCTTTCTTTCTTTCTCTCTCTCTCTCTCTCCTTCTCTCTCTGCCTCTGTTTTTTCTCTCTTTTTTTAGACATATTTAATATTTAATTTACTTTTTCTTTCTTCAATTTCTACTTTTCTTCATCCCGGTATTTCCCCTTCATCTAAATTAAATTTAGAATTAACCCCCCCCCCACCACCATCTCATTATCTGTAAAGTCCTCAAATTCTTCTTTTTTTTCTTTCTTTCTTTCTCTTTTTCTTTAATGTCTTTAGATTCTACTATTTTTTCTTCGTTCTCTTTTTTCGTTAATTTCTTCAGATTCTACTTTCTTTCCTTCTATCTCTTTCTGTAATTCATTCAGATTATGCACTTTTCCTTTCTTCACTTTTTCTTTAAATTCTTCAGGTTCTATTAGTTTTCTTCTCTCTCTTTCATTTAATTGTTCAGATTCTACTCTTTTTCAGATTTTCTATTTTTCATTAATTTTTTAGATTCTACCATTTTTTTCTTTTTTACTCATTTCCTTAGATCATGGTATTTTACAGTCTTTCTCTTATTTCTTTAAATTCTGCAGATTCTACTCTTTTTCGTCGTTCTCTTTTTTCATTAATTTCTTAAAATCCTACCCTCTTTTCTCTCTTTCTTTAATTTCTTCATATCCAATTTTTTGCTTCTTTCTCTTTTTTTAAAATTTCTTTAGATTCTACTTTCTTTCCTTTTGTCTCATTCTGTAATTTACTTAGACTATGCACTTTTTCCTTCCTTCTCTTTTTCTTTATATTCCTCAGGTTCTACTCCTTTTCCTTTTTTCTCTTTTATTTAATTGTTCAGACTCTACTCTTTTTCAGTTTTACTCATTTTCATTATTTTTTTAGATTCTACTATTATTTTTTTTTTTGTCTTTTTCATTGATTTCCTCAGATCATACTCTTTTGTTGTCTTTCTCTTTTTCCTTCAATTTCTACAGACTGTACACGTTTCCTTTTTCTATTTTTAATTAATTTATTCAAATTCTTGTTTTATTTTTCCTCTTTTATTTTTTTATTGATTTCATTAGATTCTACTCTTTTCTCTTTTACTTTGATTTCTCTTTAGTCTAAGTTTTCCCTTATTTCTCTTATTCTTTAATTTCAAGAGTTTTACTCATTTTCTCTTTTTCATTGATTTCTTCAAATTCTACTCATTTGCCGTCTTTCTCTTTCACTGTAGCGTAATTTCTTCCGATTCAACTTTTTTTCTTTCATTAAATTTTTAGATTCTACTTATTTTCATGTTTTCTTTTTCTTTAATTCCTTTAGATTTTACTTTTTTCCTTCCTTCTGTTTTTCATTAATTTCTTCAAATTCTACTTTTTTCTTCTCTCTTTTTCTTTAATTTCTTCAGATTCCACTCGTTTACCTTCTTTCTCTTGTTCTTTAATTTCTTCCAAGTATACCATTCACTCTTTAAATCCTAGTCTTTTAATATTATTATTATTATTATTATTATTATTATTATTATTATTATTATTATTATTCCTTTTCTTCTTTTTCTTTCAAATCTTTTAACAATCGAAGCAATCGTCATTGTCACTCTCCCAATCAATTCACTGACACAACCTGTTATCATCGCTCAGAGCAAAGAGCTTACATTCACTGAAAGCTGTAAAACAGGGGAACGCGAACAAGATGGATATTAACGGCAGCGTCGACTTTTTAATTCCGCCCCCTTGAACTTTTCACGACAAGATTGCAAACAGCTGGACCCATTGAAAAGTACATGGAAGATTAAAGAGAATAGAAAAACATAACGAATTGATTGCAATCTCCAGGACTGGTAAAAATATTAACGTGACCTTGTACATGAAAAAACAGATGTTGAATTAAATTGGGGAAGAGAGGCAAAAATCAGAAGAAAAATGGAATTTGAAAGTCTGCAGCAATCTTTTGGCCACACATTTATCATGTCCTTACGATATTTACTCATGTAAAAATTGATTGTTCTTTTAAACTATTCTTTTTATCTAAGTCAGGCACAAGGCAATGTATTTACACTTTTTATTATAATTTTTTCACCACAAGCAAAACACTGGTGAGAGAAAAAAATGTACAGGGTATATCAAAGAAACGATAAGAGATGGATTGGAATCAAGTAGATAAATGATAGCCATTGATGTTGCATTTAAATTTACTTATCTTGTAGCTATCGTGGAAGCAAGCAAATGAAAGTGAATTACACAAACGAGAAGTGCGAGAAAAGAAACTGTTGATGTAGAAGTGACCATTGCATTTAACTATTTCGATGATAAAAGGTGGGACCTAGACGCCAATCTAGTCAGTCAGTTAAGTGCTATACGTGATACGCGCTTTGGGTGACCATGTCTCTTTCAAGACATGATTGACTGGGCAGAAGATTATCCCGCAGTAGGTTGCCATTGCTTTCTGCGGTAGACTGGTTGCCAGCCAAGGCTATAGAAGCCAATCTGTCCTATTATTTACCCCATAGTAGCAAGCGTAAATACACGTGGTCGGGGTACCAGAGAAAAAAGGTTGTCAGAGCAGTTGCCATGAAAATATTTGTAGAAAAGACAGTGGGAAGCCACATCTCGTCGGTGAGAAAGTGACTGAAAGCAGGTTGCCAAGTCAGGATTGATTATAGTGCAGATCCTCCTTTGGATGTTGTCGAGCACCTCAAGATGAATAGATAGAGCACCCAACCAGATTTGGCAACAGTATTCAATGCATGGACGAATGGTAGATTTATAAATGTTCAAAATGGATTCTGGCGCTAAAAAACATCCTGGCCAGACACAATGAACCAACCTTCCTAGTAGTAGATGCAGCTATGGATTCAATGTAGTAATTCCATTTGAGGTCATTTGAGAGAGTGAAGCCAAGGAGGCGCGGTGCGTTCCTCTTTAGAAGATTACCGTTACCCATTCTGATGGTAGGCAGGAATTCTTTGAATAATTAATTACTAAACATTAATTAAAACATCGTTAATCTAAGTTAAAATGTTTATATCTTATCTAACTTAGAATTTGAGGTATATATAAGAACGTCATTGTTTATCAGATTGAATTATTATCAGATAGCTACGAAAAAAAGAGAAAGAAAAAAGAAAGAAGAGCAAGTGAATTATTATGAAAAAAATAAAGTGAGAAAAGAAAAAATATAGTAAAATAAAAAGAAAAAGTGAGATAAATTAATCATTGAAAATGAAAGAAAGAGCAAATTAATTAGTATGAAAAGGAAGAAAATAAAAAAGGAAACATATAGTAAAAAGAAATAAGAAAAGAGAAATTAATCATTAAGAAAGAAAGAAAGAAAGAAAGAAAGAAAGAACCAGTGAAATGTTAAAGAAAATGAAGGATCTAAAAAAGGAAAAGAAAGAAACAAAAATATGAGACTAGTTATTAAAGAAAGAAAGAAAGAAAGAAAGTGAAATGAATTCTTATGAAAAGAGAGTGAAAGAGAAAGAAAAAGTAAGACAGAGAAATGAACTGGCATGACGAGCAAGCAAGCTAGCAAGAAAGAAAGAAAGAAACAAACAAACAAAGAAACAAACAAACAAACAAAGCGAAAATAATTCTTATTAAAAGAAAGTAAAAAGAAAGCAAACGACAGGGAAATGAATTGGTGTAAAGAGTAAGCAGGAAAAAAAGAAAGCAGTAAGAAAACAAGTTAGCAAGAAAGAAAGAAAGAAAGAAAGAAAGAAAGAAAGAAAGAAAACGTAAAACAGAAAAATGAATTGGTATGAAGAGCAAGAGAAAAAGAAAGTAAGGAAGAAAGAAAAAAGAGAAATTAATTGATATGAAAACAAGTTTTTTTGAAAATTAAAGATCGGATTTTTCATAAATAAAGTATTTCAAACCAAATAATTTTTTTTAAAATAAATGTTTATGATTGTGAGAGAAAACATTTTTCATCTTTCTGAATTTGTTTCTAAACGTTATAAAGACATATTTCGTAACGACGTGGTCCCTGGTGTCTACCAACTTACATGATTGTCCATTTTTTCCAATGTCCATTTGTTGCCCCCGATTAGAGCAAAATGACAACAAATCTTCACTCAAAAAATCAAAAAGAATTTGTTTTCGTTTCTTCTTCTTCTTCTTCTTCTTCTTCTTCTTCTTCTTCTTCTTCTTCTTCTTCTTCTTCTTTCAGGGCGTAGCGAATCATTGCCTTCCACGTCTCCCTATCTCTGGTGGCTCTTAGCACGCTTTCCCCAGTTACACCACGCCATCCTCGCTCTGCAATCCACCTGTTAAGTATGTTACACACTGCTTTCCCCTGTCTCTCTTTCCTTCTATCTGGACTGTGAGTATCAGATTCTCCAAGCCCTCTTTCCTCATTGTCTGTCCTAGGAATTGTAGCTATCTCTTCTTGATGCTCAGTATTAATTTCTTTTTCGTTTCCATCTTTTCCAAAATTTCACCATTGCTCACATACTCGATCCATGATATCCGCAGCATCCTTCTGTAGAACCACATTTCAGTTCCTTCAAATTTTTCCTTTATCTTCGAGGAGATTGTCAAGCATTCACTGCCATATTGAAGAACTGATTTCACATAGCAATCCAGTGCTCTCTTCTTTGTTTCTAGTCAAATTTTCCTGTCTCTTAATACTTTACTCAGCTTCTGGAATGCGTCCTTTGCCATGCCACTTCGCTTTCGGATCTCTGTGTCGCACTTTTCATCTGTTTTATCTTACGAACATTTTTTCATCTGGTCGCCGATAAAGATGTACACGAGTTTTTTTCAACGAGATTCATTTTACAGATTTGTTCTCGTCAGGAATTAAATGTACTCGAATTTCTTCTCGTCATCATTTTAATATATTCACATTTGTTCGCATCAGTTTTTTAATCAAGGAGATAAAAGATGGCAATTGACGTTGCACTTAAACTCTTGGAGATTGTAGCTAACAAGGAAGCAAGTATACGAAAGAGAGTTCCACAAGCGAAAAATGCGAGAAAAGAAACTGTAGAGTAGAGGTCGTGGTTACATTTGACTGTTTTGTGGGACCTAGTTGCCAATCGAGTAGATCGAGTAAATTGATTGGAAGATGTTGATTGATTAGTTAATTCGTTTTTCTTTGTTTTTTTTTTTTTACGGCTTAGCAACCTTTTGCAGATTATTTAAAGCCAGAAAATATTTTTAGATTGTAAGAATTTTTGGAGATAATAAGAAATTAGTTATACAAGTTTTACTACTTAACCCGTAGCTAAGGGGTGAGAAGTGTATTTATACCTTTTCAAAGATATTTGTGCGTAAGTGAATATTAATAAATTCAAATTATTATCAATTACTCTACCCACAGATCCCAGATTGCAGCACCTGATATTACCAATTGATCAGCCATCTTAATACTGAGCAGATATAGCAGATATCCTACATATTCCGTTGTTTCAACGTGATATGGCCGTAAGCCTGAGAAGCTGTATTGCGCTAATTATAGATTATTATGAGAGGTAAGTATCCTGCATTTGTCGCTTCACAAATGCGCACATCTTATCTGTAAGAGCGTGACATATGGGCCAACCTGTGTATAAAAGTTAGTGGTGTAATGGATATCGACTCGGAATGACAAATCGGGTTGCCGAGTTCAAATTCCAGTTCAATTCCTTGCATTCACTTACGCACGAATACCCTTGGAAAAAGTATTAATCCGTCTCTTTCCTCCAGTTATGGGTTAAATAATAGAACAGATTGGTTTCTATAGCTTTGGCTGGCAACCGGTCTACCGCAGAAAGCAATGACAACCTACTTGGGGAAAATCTTCTGTCCAGTTAGTCATGTCTCTTTCGAGACATTATCGCCCAAAGCGTGTATCACGTATGGCACTTAACTGACTGTGTATAAAAATATACATTTTTATTTCTGTTTCAGTTAAAACCAAATTATGAGCCTGCTTGTTTGACGGGCAACATAGTTTTTAATTTTCACACACATACACACAGAGAGTCACAAACGCAAACGTACATACACAAGTTCGTTAACATAGGTATAGTACTAGAAAAATAAAATAGAATCTGGCTATTATAACAGTGTGTGTGTGTGTGTGTGTGTGTGTGTGTGTGTGATTATGCTGTCTCCCCAACCACTTTCTTCTTCGCCAATTTTCTCACACTTTCTTCTCCCCTCTATGCATTTTCTGACTTCTTCCTCTTTGTTAAGCTCAGCTGCCGTTTCACCAAAGGTTGTATATGACTATACTTTACTTCCTACCTAAACCTGGCGCTTTACTTTGAATCTTTCATCATGTCTCTTTAGTTCTTTCTCTCTCGTTTTCCCCTTTTGTTTACATATAATGACCCATAGACCAACCCTTTACCCTTAGATTTTTGCCAGCCGATTTATAATGAAAAAAAATGTGACGAATGTCAGATTCTTTTTTTTGTTTTTTTGTTTTTCTAAAACTTGAATACTTTCTCTGGCATAATTTTTTAAAGTAATTTTTTGTAATGAGAATTTTATAGAGACCTAATTTATATATGTTTAGAAATTCCCATAACAAATTTTCTTAAGTCAAGTAATTTTCTTAAAAGATAAGAAATACATATATATATATATATATATATATATATATATATATATATATATATATATGTGTGTATATATATATGTATATATATATATATGTGTGTGTGTGTGTGTGTGTTGTATGGGTATATATATGTATTGTATAAATATATGTTTATGTATATATCTATATATATTTATATATGTATTTGAGTTGCGTGGATGTGTATATATATATGTGTGTATGTGTTTTTCTTTGTGTGTGAGTATATATATATATATATATATATATATATATATATATATATGAAACTATTAATGTATGTATATGTATATGCATGTAGTTACATAAATATATAAGTGTATTTATGCTGCATATATATATATTATTTGATGTGCTGATGTATGCATATTTCTTGTTTTTATATAATTGTGTATATGGGTGGTGTGCATATATAATCGTATATACATACATGTATATATATGTATATTAGTATATATGTATGTATATGTATATAGGTGTGTAATTGATGTGTTGGGTGTATACATTTGTATATATGTCGTATTGTGTGTAAGTGTCTATATATGAATATATGTATAAGTATATAAGTATGTATGTGTTTTTAGGTGTGTAGATTATGTGTAGGGTGTATATATTTGTATATATATTGTATTGTGTGTAAGTGTGTATATATGTATATATATATGTGTGTGGTTATGTGTGTATATATGTATTTATGTGTAAGTGTTTATGTATGCATATATATATATATATATATATATATATAAACGAATATGTATGGATACGTATGCGTATATAGATACGAATATGTGTGTGTATGTGTGAGTGTATGTTTACTTATATTTATATATTATTTGCCCACTTCTCATTTTAGATCTATTATATTATACCAATTGTATTTTACTTCTATTAGTAGATTTTAAACTCTCTGCATTAGTCTAACCATATTATTATAATTATGTCATTTTTCATCATATTTCGATTTCTGCTTTGGTCTCATTACGAACCAAGTCTGCGGGGAGACCTAAGGCAGGTCGTGGCGTGTTGTTATGACTCCATTTCATGTTTTTCTATCTTCCCTATCATCCCTAGCTTTACATAGATAAAGTTTTCCTTAGTATGTGGGCTGTACTTAATAAGACAATTTTTTGTATATTTCTTAAGCTGGGGTTTCCAGGGATTCTTTCAATGTGTTGTTTTGTTCCATTGTTTATCATTCCAAGTGCACCTACTATCACTGGCACAACTCTTGTTTTCAATTTCCACATTTTTTCTATTTCAATTTCCAGGTCTTTATATTTTGACAGTTTTTTAAATTCCTTGATTGCTATGTTACAATCCGCTGGACAAGCCATATCAATTAATAGACAAGTTTTCTCCTTCTGGTTTTTAACAATAATGTCTGGCCTGTTTGCTTCAATTTTTCTGTCTGTGTAGATAGTGTAATCCCATAGAATGGTTATATCTTCTATTTCTGTAACCGGTGCAGGGTGATGTTCATACCAGTGTTTGTTTACAGATTTTCCATAATGTTTTCCATAATGTTTACACATTGTCCAATGTAAATATTGCCCAACTCTATCGTGGCGTTTTTTATATTCATTTGGAGCAAGCACAGAACAGCCTGAGATTAGGTGGTCTATTGTTACTTGGTGTTTATCACAAAACCTGCATTTTGGATCCATATTATTATGCATAATATTTGCCTGAAAGTTTCTAGTGAAAAGATTTTGGTCTTGTGCTGCAAGAATACAGCCTTCAGTTTCAAACTTTAATCCAGATGCACGTAACCATCGATGAGTATTAACTTTGTTAACATTGGATTTATTGGCACGTTCTGGATATTGACCATGCAGAGGTTTGTCTTGCCAGCGCTGTTTTATCTGTTCAAGAGCTTTATCTTTGGCTTTCATTTTCATATTTTTTGCCGCAATAGTTGGTTCTTGGCTTCTGTTTTGCTTTTCTACAGAATCTACTAACTGTAAATCTTGTTTGTATTTACTGCCTTATTTTATTATTGAATATTCTTTCTTTCTTTCTTTCTTCATGTTGTCTTACTAATTGTATCATCCAATCCTTTGTTGTTTCTATGTATGTTAGTAAGCCAATAGTTGTTGTCTTGTATGACAATTCCAGCTGAATAAGACCTCTTCCACCTTCTTTACGGGGTATGTATAGACGGTCTACATCAGCCTTTGGATGATGCATCTTATGCTTAGAAAGAAGCTTTCTTGTTTTAGAATCCATTCGCCTGATGTCGTTTAGAGTCCAGTTTAAGATGTTGAAGCTATATTGGACAACTGGGATTGCAAGGCTATTAATGGCCATAACTATGTTCTGATAATTCAATTCAGTTTTTAATATCATTCGTAGCCTTCTATAGTACTCTTTACGCACTATTTCTTTCATTTTTTTATGGTGAATGTTTTCGCTCTCTTTTACACCTAGGTATTTATAAGCTTCTTCTGGTTTCAATTCTTTTATTGTTACAGCAGGGTCTAAGCTAATTGAGGATGTTTCTTGTATTGATCCACGTAAAACTGTAGCTTTAGCACATTTATTCAAATTAAATTTCATTCCAATGTCTTCGCTGAAGCATTTTACAGTTTGCAGAAGACCTTCCAGCTCATTATCATTCTTAGCATATAACTTTAAGTCATCCATGTAAAATAGATGGCTTATTTTCTTTTGGCCTATTTTATAACCACATTCTGTCTTATTAAGTTGACTGGTTAGTGCTATTAATGATATGCAGAATAGTAATGGAGACAAAGAATCACCTTGAAATATACCCCTTTGATGTTTATTTCATCAGACTTATAGGTTCCATTTATATGATTGAGGTAAAGGGTTGTTTTCCATATAGACATGCACTGTTTGATGAAATTGATGATGACGGGTGATATCTTGTATATATTTAAAGTCTTTAAAATCCAGGGATGTGGCACACTATCGAATGCCTTACGATAATCTATCCAGGCAGTACTAAGATTTTTCTTTGTACTGTAGCAGTTTTCCAGGATCATTTTGTTAATAAGCAATTGGTCTTTACATTCATAACAGCCACGTTTGCACCCTTTTTGTTCAAGCGGCATCATGTCATTTCTTTCTAAGAATAAATATGTCTGCTTTGTTAAAATAGATGTTAATAGTTTATATGTTGTCGGAAGACATGTAATTGGTCTGTAGTTTTTCGGGTTGTTTGTGTCACCATTCTTGGGTAGAAGAAATGTAATTCCTTTGGTCATCCATGCAGGAATTTTAGTAGGATCGTCAACCATTTCTTGAAGTTCTTTGGCTAGTTTTTTCTGTGCTGTATTTAAATAATATAGCCAAAAGTTAGGAATTTTATCTATACCTGGGAATTTCCAATTGTGTGCTTTTTTTAGTGCAAATTTAACATCCTCTTCTGTAATTCCAGACCATGTCTGTTCTGGTTTATTTTTCATTCGTTCTATCTCTCGAGCAAACCAATGTACTTCCTTGCTATGTTCTTTAGGGCAAGCCCATATCTTTTCCCAGAACTGTGTAACTTCTTCCATTCTGGAGGGGGGGACTGTCACTTCAATTCTTTTTTTACCTATTTCCCTGTAAAATCTCTTTGTATCGGTTTGAAAAATCTTGTTTTGTCTGTAAAATCTTGATCTTTTCTCATAGCGTCTTATTCTTTGAGCCTTCAGTTGTATTTTTTACTTTATTTTTTCTTTGGTTGATTATTATTACTATTATTATTATTATGTCATTTTTCATCATATTTCGATTTCTGCTTTGGTCTCACTACCAACCAAGTCTGCGGGGAGACCTAAGGCAGGTAGTGACGTGTTGTTATGGCTCCATTTCATGTTTTTCTATCTTCCCTATCATCTCCAGCATTACATAGATAAAGTTTTCCTTAGTGTGTGGGCTGTACTTAATAAGACAATTTTTTGTATGTTTCTTAAGCTGGGGTTTCCAGGGATTCTTTCAATGTGTTGTTTTGTTCCATTTTTTATCATTCCAAGTGCACCTACTATCACTGGCACAACTCTTGTTTTCAATTTCCACATTTTTTCTATTTCAATTTCCAGGTCTTTATATTTTGACAGTTTTTCAAATTATTATTATTATTATTATTATTATTATTATTATTATTATTATTATTATTATTGTGTCATTTTTCATCATATTTCGATTTCTGCTTTTGTCTCACTACCAACCAAGTCTGCGGGGAGACCTAAAGCAGGTCGTGGCGTGTTATTATGGCTCCATTTCATAGGTTAGGATAGATTAGGTAGGTTAGGACTTCTAGGCCTCGCGGCCTCTCGTGTGTCCCTTCTTAAATCCCCTCTCCCCTCTCTTAGCGTTGTGCCATGGCCGAAATGGAGAGAAAATAAATTATTCCCATCTCTAATAAAACTCATATTTTAATTTTAATCGTGTTTTATCCTTTTCAATAAGGCTTTTAAATTCCGTAATAGTTTTGCCAATTTTATGTGTGATGGTAGTGCATTCCAATACTTTGTGACTCTGTTATAAAAAACTTTTGTCTAATATTAGTTCTACTGTGCTGGGTTATTATTTTTAATTCTTTGTTACGTGTTCTAGAATAGTCAGACATAGTGAATAAATTCTTATTAGTGTGTTTCTATCTTCCCTATCATCCCTAGCGTTACATAGATAAAGTTCTCCTTAGTATGTGGGCTGTACTTAATAAGACAATTTTTTGTATATCTCTTAAGATGGGGTTTCCAGGGATTCTTTCAGTGTGTTGTTTTGTTCCATTTTTTATCATATTATTATATCTATTATCACTGGCACAATTCTTGTTTTCAATTTCCACATTTTTCTATTTCAATTTCCAGGTCTTTATATTTTGACAGTTTTTCAAATTCCTTGATTGCTATGTTACAATCCGCTGGACAAGCCATATCAATTAATAGACAAGTTTTCTCTTTCTGGTTTTTAACAATAATGTCTGGCCTGTTTGCTTCAATTTTTCTGTCTGTGTAGATGGTGTAATCCCATAGAATGGTTACATCTTCTATTTCTGTAACCGGTGCTGGGTGATGTTCATACCAGTGTTTGTTTACAGATTTTCCATAATATTTGCACATTGTCCAATATAAATATTGCCCAACTCTATCGTGGCGATTTTTATATTCATTTGGGGCAAGCACAGAACAGCCTGAGATTATTATTATTATGTCATTTTTCATCATATTTCGATTTCTGCTTTGGTCTCACTACCACCAAGTCTGCGGAGAGACCTAAGGCAGGTCGTGGCGTGTTGTTATGGCTCCATTTCATGTTTTTCTATCTTCCCTATCATCCCCAGCATTACATAGATAAAGTTTTCCTTAGTGTGTGGGCTGTACTTAATAAGACAATTTTTTGTATATCTCTTAAGCTGGGGTTTATTATTATTATGTCATTTTTCATCAAATTTAGATTTCTGCATTGGTCTCACTACCAACCAAGTCTGCGGGGAGACCTAAGGCAGGTAGTGGCGTGTTGTTATGACTCCATTTCATGTTATTCTATCCTCCCTATCATCCCCAGCATTACATAGATAACGTTTTCCTTAGTGTGTGGGCTGTACTTAATAATACAATTTTTTGTATATCTCTTAAGCTGGGGTTTCCAGGGATTCTTTCAATGTGTTGTTTTGTTCCATTTTTTATCATTCCAAGTGCACCTACTATCACTGGCACAACTCTTGTTTTCAATTTCCACATTTTTTCTATTTCAATTTCCAGGTCTTTATATTTTGACAGTTTTTCAAATTCCTTGATTGCTATGTTACAATCCGCTGGACAAGCCATATCAATTAATAGACAAGTTTTCTCCTTCTGGTTTTTAACAATAATGTCTGGCCTGTTTGCTTCAATTTTTCTGTCTGTGTAGATGGTGTAATCCCATAGAATGGTTACATCTTCTATTTCTGTAACCGGTGCTGGATGATGTTCATACCAGTGTTTGTTTACAGCTTTTCCATAATGTTTGCACATTGCCCAATGTAAATATTGCCCAACTCTATCGTGGCGATTTTTATATTCGTTTGGGGCAAGCACAGAACAGCCTGAGATTAGGTGGTCTATTGTTTCTTGGTGTTTATCACAAAACCTGCATTTTGGATCCATATTATTATGCATAATATTTGCCTGAATT
>JBBBDQ010001411.1:632500-657847 GCA_037127315.1 Ascarosepion bandense | reverse complement strand
GTCAGGAAAGCAAGAATACGGGAGCGAGTTCCACAGGCGGGAGGTTCGAGAGAAGAAGCTGCAGGAGTAGAATTGTCGTCTGCATTTGGCTAACCTGTTTGTGAATGGGTGGGACCCAGTTGCCAGTCTGGTTGCACGAGTAAACACCTGTTGAGGAGGCATCAGTGACTTAAGCTCGTCCGAGCAGAAGCCATGAAAGTATTTATAGAACAGACAAAGGGAGGTCACATTTCGACGATGGGGAAGTGGCTGCAGTCGAGCCGATGGATTCTGACGAGAAAAACTTTCTGTTCCTACACAGTTAGCCAACCTTTCTAGTAATAAATGCACATTAGGATTCAATGTAGTCATTCCATTTAATATCATTTGAAAGAGCGAGCCTAATTATATGCAACACTAGCAGTATAGCCTGGCGTTGTTCGGGTGTAATGAAAGCTTTAAAAATAATCCATGGTCCTGGAGGTCAGACTCTTTGGATGTTGGCACGAAAGACTTAAAAAACAATAGTTGTTTCCAGTTAAAGCGAAACCGTAGACTGAAAGAAAAATGAATGGATGTAAGTCAAATTTTGATTTCCTGGCATCGATATCAAAAATTTTTTTTCGTCGTAAACTGGATTTTGAAAGCTAAATAAGTCCTTTGAGTAATTGGCATCATGGCTGAGACTAAGAACTACAATTATACCTAATTAGAGCTAAACCCGAAGCAAAAGCTAAAATAAAAGGGCTGAAAAAATACAGACAGACAGGCAGGTAAACAGACACAGACACAAACATCTTGCCTTTTATATATATATCAGAATTTGCCAAAACGTGGGTGAATCATGCATTGCATAATAGGAGCTGATTTAAAGTGACACTTTGACGCCCGTTTGGCATAAGGAAATCGTTCTATGTAGATTGAACATTGGCATTAACACCCAAAATTAGGTTAGTTTAGTTTGTTTTTGTTTGTTTTTTTTTTGGGGGGGGGGGCTTAATTTCTTTCTTCAAAGTTACCTTAGCTAGAATATGTATACTCATTAACCTCTTTTATTTCTGCCCTCACATTAGTTTAATTTACGATCTAATCTTCGAAGATGATGGAAAAATTGAAGCAGCTGAAATGTGGTTCTACAGCAGGATGCTGCGGATGTCATGGACCGAGGATGTGAGCAATGACGAGATTTTGGAAAGGATGGAGACGAAAAGGAAATTAATACTGAGCATCAGAAAGAGACAAATAAAGTTCCTGGGACATGCAATGAGGAAGGAAGGCTTGGAGAACCTGTTACTAACATGCCAGATAGAGGGGAAAAAGAGAATGAGGAAAGCAGCGGATAACATATTTGAAGGACTTGATCCAGTGGTTGACGGAACGAAGGTTACATGGTGTAACAGAAGAAAGCGTGCTAAGAGCCACCAGAGATAGGGAGACGTGGAAAGCCATGATCGCCTACGTCCTGAAGGGACAGGCACATAGAAAAATAAGTAATGTTTCTTTTACCTATTTTTTCCATACCCAGTATCTCCTTGTAGTTTAGTAGCTTTACCTACTTGCTTAGGGTTAACTCGCTTAAAAAATGCATAAGTAATGTTTTCTAAGCCGAAATGCGCCTCTTTTGTCTCTGTATAAATATGACAAAGACAAGGAAAACACACCCACTCACCCCAACACTGTCAAAACTGGCTTTAAAAAACACAAAAGGCTGAAACGAGTGATTAAAATGATGTCATATCTGTGAGTCTACTGTCACGGTACATGAGAATAATGAACCGCAGGAGACTTTTTCTTCCTGATGGGGAAAACTGTCTTGTCCGACAAGCAGGAATAAATTTTGTCCGCACACACTGGAAAAATTACGAAATAAAAGAAAGGAAAATAAATTTAAAAAGGAAAATTTAAGAAGAAAAATTAGGCAACAATAGACAAACGTGTGGGAGGGGGAAAACGGGGTGAAAAGAATGGAAAATAAGAATCAGTGTATCTTAAAGAAAGTTTGTTTAAAATACCGCGGATTAAAATGGCCACATATAGCGAACTAAGGACATGGGAAACGAACATTTTTCTCAAATATTGGGCAGATTTTTCAGGATTTGGCTGCCTATCATAGCAAGACAAACGTGTCTTCAAAGTAATCGTAACAGTAATATATGGCGATTTTTTTATATGGAAGCTAGAATCCAGTACTGTTACTGGGTGAAGTTTATAACATTTTCAAATAAAATCAGTCAGTTAAGTTGGTCGATCATGTCTTTCGATTTTTGAGTGACTAGGTAGAATATTGTTACTCAATAAGATGCAATTTCTTTTACAGTATACTAGTTTCCAACCAAAACTATAGGACCGAATCTGTCCTGCTATTCAATCCATAGTTGGCTGAGGTATCTTAAGGAATTTTTTTTTCGATAGTTCTGAGATAAGGTAGTATTTACATTATTTACATTAAATGGACTATTGTCGTCATATTCGTGGCCATTTGTACGACGTTTAATAATACAATATTCTGTTTGTCTATATTTTTAAGATGATGTAGTATTTACACTATTTACATTATTCGGACTATTGTTCTCATCTTTGTTGCCATTTGTACAACGTTTAATTATAGATCATTCTATTTGTCTATGTTTCTGAGATGAGGTAGTATTTACATTATTTACATTATTCGGACTATTGTCCTCATCTTTGTTGCCATTTGTGCGACGTTTAATAATAGATCATTGTATTTGTCTATGTTTCAGAGATGAGGTAGTATTTACAGTATTTACATTATTCGGACTATTGTTCTCATCTTTGTTGCCATTTGTACAACATTTAATTATAGATCATTCTATTTGTCTATATTTCTGAGATGAGGTAGTATTTACACTATTTACATTATTCGGACTATTGTCCTCATCTTTGTTGCCATTTGTACGACTTTTAATAATAGATCATTGTATTTGTCTATGTTTCTGAGATGAGGTAGTATTTACAGTATTTACATTATTCGGACTATTGTTCTCATCTTTGTTGCCATTTGTACAACATTTAATTATAGATCATTGTATTTGTCTATATTTCTGAGATGAGGTAGTATTTACAGTATTTACATTATTCGGACTATTGTCATCATCTTTGTTGCCATTTGTACGACGTTTAATAATAGATCATTCAATTTGTCTATATTTCTGAGATGAGGTAGTATTTACATTATTTACATTATTCGGACTATTGTCCTCATCTTTGTTGCCATTTGTGCGACGTTTAATAATAGATCATTGTATGTGTCTATGTTTCTGAGATGAGGTAGTATTTACACTATTCACATTATTCACATGTTTGTCCTCATCCTTAGAGAACAATCGTCCGAATAAGATAAATAGTGTACGCAAAATTATTTGAAAATAAAAAAAAGTGTTTGCAAAGTTACAAAATCACCTAAAATGTCAAAATCGAGCTCTTCTTACTTGAAAACAATTACTTACGATTAGTTTATTTCTTTTATTTTATTTTATTTTTTGCAAATGTTATCACAATCCAAGGCACAAGAATAACTCAAGGTTGAGAGATAATGTTTAGATTTGAGTTAACCTCGAAACTTGTTCAGATGAATGGGAAGGAATTTAAACCAGACGATAGCAAGTCAAAATATACATATACAAATCCAAAGAGGAACACATTCGTAGCTTACTCAGAGGTAAATAAAATTTGATATTTGCAAAGTCACGAAAATATCTAATATAGTCAAAATCAACCTGTTTTCGCTCGAAAACAAGTGTATTCGACTAGTTTAGTTTCTTATTTGTTTTTGTTTTTTTTTTTCATTTTTGTTTTCGTTTTTTCATCAGTGTTCCCCTTATACATCGTTCAAGTTCAATTTAAGTTATACGGTTACTGTGTAGTTCTGTATTAACCTAAAAAAGGTCAGGAATAATAAGAATGTTAGACAGCTACTTCCAAACTTGAGAAGGTCAAGATCTAATGAACAAATAAAGTTCAAGCGGAGACGTTAGGAGTATAGAGTTGAAATACGCTTTAGGGGGAACCGGAAACACAATAAAGGGGTTACATAGGAGGAAAGTTATGAGGAAGAGTGTCAGGTTATATAGGAAATGGGTAAGAGAAAGATGACTGTGTCCCTAAACTACGCGATCAATTTATATATTGATTGTAATTTAGAATTGATCCCCCATTTATATCCACATTATAATAGTATAGCATTTTTTTTTATAATGATATAGCCCCAAGCAAGTCATTTTAATTCCACTGTTTTGCAGGGGTTTACAAAGAAGGAAGTTTATGAGAAAGAGTGACAGATTACAGGGGGTGTCAGGAAGAGGGTAAGAGAAGGGTTAAGATACTGAGAGTGGAGTGGACGGAGAAAGGAGCATGAGAGAGAGAATGCAAATTAGCAAGATAGGAGATAACTATTGATCTTACACTTAAACCTCTGGAGATTGTAGCTGTCGAGGAAGCAATTAAACGGAAGTGAATTTCACAGTCGGGAAGTGCGAGAAAAGAAGCTGATGGAATAGAATTTGCGTTTACAGTTTATTTGTTTTACAGTAAAAAATGGGACCTAGATGCTAATCTTGTGGCTCGAGCAAATTCATGCATAGAGGGAACCAGAGAGCAAAGTTCGTTGTAGTGAAAGCCCTAAAAATATTTGTATAAGAGTCTCAGGGAAGCCTTATTGCGCGAGTGAGAAAGTAACTGTATCTGGGCTGCCAAGTCAGGATCGATCACATTATAGATTCTCCGTTGGATTTTGTCAAGAACCTCTAGGTGGATAGCAGGGGCACACGACCAGATATGGCAGCAGTACAGGAAACAAGGAATGAACCTCTAAACGTTTTCAAATGGACAGGGAGGAGTGTTTACCAGGCTATGGAAAGTCAAAATATACGTATATCAATTTCAAAACGAACGCTCTAGTAGCTTACGCAAAGTTACATAAAAAACATTGATATTTGTAAACTCACGAAAACTCCTAAATAGTAGTCAAAATCGAGCTGTTTTTGCTGGTAAACAAATGTTTTTAGCTAGTTTAGGTAGAGTACACGAAATTATTTACAAAGAAGGTATTTGAAAAGGAGATAAGATGATATTTCTGTCATAGGATTAGTCAGTCAAGTGCCATATAAGAATATGGAAGCGAGTTCCACAGGCGGGAAGTGCGAGAGAAGAAGCTAAGGGAGTAGAATTGTCGTCTGCATTTGGTTAATCTAACTGCGAATGGGTGGGACCCAGTTGCCAATCTGGTTTGATAAAAATTTTACTTTAATGTAGAAACAAATCAATTTTATTCTTCCACACTCCCGCATCAGTAAGAAACCCGTCGTGGTGGACAGACATAATCTCGCTTCTGACTTGAACGGGATCTACACTCTATGGTGAATTGGGGCAAGAATTGGCTTGTCAATTTCAATGCGTCTAAGACCAAGCTGTTGTCTGTCAACCATCACAGGCAACCTCTCCTGCCTCCCATAAGCATGGACCAAGCGATTCTACCTGAGAGCAACACAATACGCCTCCTCGGTCTTACCCTCTCCTCAGACCTCAAAAAGAACCCTATATTGATTCCATAGCTAAATCTACTGCTAAGAAAGTTGGGTCACTATGCCGATCCAGGAAACAATGCATAAGAAATTGAATTGCTCGGCAAAGTTACCCATCAAAACACAACAATTTAAAAATGACCCTCCCTGTATTTTTTTAACATTTTGATGTAAAGAGTAAACAGTTTGTCTTTTTCATCTGGTATGTGCCGTGTCCCTTCAGGACGTAATTGATCATGGCCATCCACATCTCTCTATACCTAGTGGCTCTTCTGTTACCCCACACAAACCTCGCTCTGTTACACGTTTACTCAAACCCATAAATCGATAAAATGAATTTATAGAAACTAGCACAGCCACAAAGTGAGGGATCAGTTTATATGTTGATTATAATATAAAATTGATCCCTCCTTTAGATTATTTTTATCATTAATAAAGAAGTTTTCTTCTTCTTTTTCTATATGCGTATCTTTTCAGAATAAAGGCGATCATCGTCTTCCCCAACTCCCTATCTTAGAACGCTTTCTCCTGTCACCTCACAAAAACACCGCTCTGTCATTCACTAACTGAAGCTCATCAATTATGTCATATGTTGCTTTTCATGTCTCCCTTTCACTCTATCTGACCTTTCAGTATCGGGTTCTCCAAGCCGTCCTTCCTCATTATATGTTCCAGGAAATTCAGCTGTCTGTTCCTCGTGCTAAGTATTAGTTTCCTTTTCGTTTCTCTCCTTTCCAAAACCTCATTATTGCTCATATGTTCAGTGGTATCTTCATCATCCTTCTGTAGAATATTTCAGACCCTTGAAGTCTCTCCTTCATCTTGGAGAAGATTATTCAGCATTCAATGCCATATTGATAAGGAGACAACATATATCAATCGAGTACTCTCTTTGTTTTTAGCGTATATGAACCCCATTCCTTGCGTAAAGCTTCCAGTTCATATACCCAGTGGTTGTAATAAAGGGTTCGGTTTGAAATTTCTAGAACCTGAAGAAAGCCAGAGCGTACAACGGTTGAAACGTCGTACAAATGGCAACAAAGCTGAGGACAATAGTCCGAATAACGTAAATACTGTTTTATACTGTAATTGTAAATTAAATCGCTGGTATTTACCGAAACTTTATTGATAATAACAAAAATGAGAACAATAAGCTGAATGTAAATATTGTAAATAGTCAGTCAGTTAAGTGCCATACGTGATACACGCTTGGGCGATCATGTCTCCAAAGAGACATAACTGACTGGGCAGAAGATTATCCCGCAGTAGGTTGCCATTGCTTTCTGCGGTAGACTGGTTGCCGACCAAGGCCAATTTGTTCTATTATTTGACTCACAGCTAGATGCGGAAGATATGGATTATATTATTAAGTAGTAAAAAGTGGGGGATCAGTTTATTACTTCATCACAAAAGAAAACTGATCCCCCACTTTATGACCAGAAAATGCCTCAATCATGTTTTCGGTTATTATATTGAGTCACTCAGTTAAGTGCCATACGTGATACACGCTTTGGGCGATCATGTCTCGAAAGAGACATGACTGACTGGGCAGAAGAATATCCCGCAGTAGGTTGCCTTTGCTTTCTGCGGTAGACTGGTTGCCGACCAAGGCTATAGAACCCAATCTGTCCTGTTATTTAACCCATAACTGGAAGGTATAGGCGGATTAATACCTTTCCCAAGGGTATTTGCGAGTAAGTGAATGCAATGAATTCAGCTGGAATTCGAACTCGGCTCCCCGATTTTTCGTTCCGAGCCAATATCCAATGCACCACAACGCACATGTCAATAGTATGTATCATAATTAGGAATATACTAAGGAAAGAGAAAATATTTACACTATTCTCCAATTAGAAGCATTATTAAAAATTATTATTCTCACAGAAATTTTCATATACCGATATATACATGCATACCAATAATTTGTCCTGCACAGGGAAATTGCAACCGAGAGATTCAAGAAGTATGCAACGTGCGGAAAGCAAACGGGTCTTACTTGTAATATTTAACGTATATCTTAACAGAAGCGAACAGTTATGTCGTGTTTTTCCTCTATTCGCACAGCAACTGGCGTGAGCAGACACGTCTTGCTTCTAGGCGTGCTAATTATCAACTGGTGTTCACTGCTCTACGAACTGACGTCACACAGCGTCAGTCATATGCTCCTCGTGAATTCATATTTCTTAAAGGATGTTAACATCTTTTTCATCTCTAACTTAATATAAAAACAGAGCAAACCAGAAAAAACATTCATGACTAAAGAACATTGCTATAAGATTCTTCTTTATGTGCCCTGTTCTTTCAGGACGTAGACGATCATGGTACTCTACGTCTCCCTATCCCTGGTGGCTCTTAGTATGTTTTCTCCTGTTACACCTCGCAAACCCCGTTCCGTCATCCACCTGATCAGGCCCTTCAAATATGTTATCCGATGCCATCCCCTGTCTATTTTTCCTTCTGTCTCGCCTGTCAGTATCAGGTTCTCCAAGCCCTCTTTCCTCATTGCATGTCCCAGGAACTTGGTTGTCTCTTCCTGATGCTCACTATAAATTTTCTTTTCGTTTCCATTCTTTCCAAAACCTCATCGATGCTCGCATGCTCGGTTCACGATATCCTCAGCATCCTTCTGTAGAACCACATTTCCGCTGCTTCAAGTTTTTTCCTCATCTTCGATGATATTGTCCAGCATTCACTGCCGTATTGAAAAACTGACATCACATAGCAATCTAGCACTCTTTTCTTTGTTTCTAGTGTCATAGCACATTGTACTTTACTTAGCTTCTGGAACGCGTCCCTAGCCATGCCAATTCACCTTCGGATTTCTGTGCCGCACTTTCCATCTCCTGTTAGAACACTTCCTAGGTATTTAAATTTTTGTAATTGCTTGATTCTGGTATCCCCCACTTATATTTGGCATTTTGGGTCGTACTTTTTGATGATGACAATGCATTCAGTTTTCTTGAAGTTTATTTGTAGTTTTTTCTTTTTTGTCACTCTCCACGGCTAACTTCTGTAGGATGTCTTGTAGTTTTCTTTCTGTGTCTGCTAAGATTATATGAATAAAATTTTGTCAAAACTTTTGGAAGCATTTGCTTTAATCTCGCATTTATTTATTTCCTTTTTTTATTTTTTTGATAAGTTTAAATCATTTAAACATGTCTATTTGTTTATTCCCAGGGCGTTTGCCTGACATTCAAAGTCGAGTTTATCATCTTGCCGTTTGTTTATTATTAATAAGTAAAAGAGAACGCGCAATTGTGCTTTAAGAATAAGTAAGAAAAAAAAGTCTTTTGATGCTGATCTTCGCATGGGAATGAAAACCGACGCTGAGGAACAAAAAACATTATGATTTGAAAATAGTTCGGATTCTCGAATTCTTTAGTCATTGATAAATTCTCTCCGGATCAGCTTATTTTATCATTTTGTTTGAACATTTTATTGAGATTTTCTTCTGTTATGGTGAAACACACCTATTCCTCAGATAATGGACTCTTCTTCCTATATTAATGTTATGGTGAAACACACCTATTCCTCAGATAATGGACTCTTCCTCCTATATTAATGTTGTGGTGAAACACACCTATTCCTCAGATAATGGACTCTTCCTCCTATATTAATGTTGTGGTGAAACACACCTATTCCTCAGATAATGGACTCTTCCTCCTATATTAATGTTGTGGTGAAACACACCTATTCCTCAGATAATGGACTCTTCCTCCTATATTAATGTTGTGGTGAAACACACCTATTCCTCAGATAATGGACTCTTCCTCCTATATTAATGTTATAGTGAAACACACCTATTCCTCAGATAATGGACTCTTCCTCCTATATTAATCTTATGGTGAAACACACCTATTCCTCAGATAATGGACTCTTCCTCCTATATTAATGTTATGGTGAAACACACCTATTCCTCAGATAATGGACTCTTCCTCCTATATTAATGTTATGGTGAAACACACCTATTCCTCAGATAATGGACTCTTCTTCCTATATTAATGTTATGGTGAAACACACCTATTCCTCAGATAATGGACTCTTCCTCCTATATTAATGTTATGGTGAAACACACCTGTTCCTCAGATAATGGACACTTCCTCCTATACTAATGTTATGGTGAAACACACCTATTCCTCAGATAATGGACTCTTCCTCCTATATTAATGTTATGGTGAAACACACCTATTCCTCAGATAATGGACTCTTCCTCCTATATTAATGTTATGGTGAAACACACCTATTCCTCAGATAATGGACTCTTCCTCCTATATTAATGTTATGGTGAAACACCCCTATTCCTCAGATAATGGACTCTTCCTCCTATAAGTGTTAACAGGAAGTTCTAAAGAAATTCTCGAGAAGTTCTAGAGAGTTATTTAGAGTTCTATTGGAGTTCAGTAGAACTACTAGGCAGATGATATTAGTCGGCAGTTAGCCAAATACTAAGGAGTCAGCTTTCAGTGGAAGATTACCAAGTTCCTAACATTTAGGGTGCGTTAATTCGATTAGCAACCGACATAGCACGGTTATAACTTTCAGTGCGAAAACTACTCCACAACACTTTCTTTTTAGGGTCTTTTATTTCACTTTTCCAAATTTGCTTTCCCTAAACCACTTCGTAGGAAGTGAATTCAATAAAATCGCCAATGTCTTCAAACACGGTCATCCCACCATTGTAGTATCTTCTGTAACTTTTCTAGACGGCCTGCTTATTTAAGTTGGTGACTGCTGCCATAATTTTCCCCTTCAGTTCATCTTTGGTGTTACAACGAGTTTTGTTGGTCTCTTACTCAGCTGCAACCCACACTTAATAATCAAGGAGGGGTTGCTGTCTGGAGAGTTAGGTGACCAAATATATGGGGTCAGGTGTCTGTCAGTGATGACTGGGTTCTCCTGATTGACTTTCATGGTGCAGAGTCCTGTGGCAAGACATGGGATCTTCCAGCAGCCACCCTTTTGACCAAGAGCAGGACTAACTTTTCAATGCACTTGATTTAAACCTCTGTGTTATGCCTGCGGCCCAGTTGGAAAATGAATGGAGGCATATTGACTGGATATATCATCCAACTCTTTCCGAATCCTCTGCACTCGTTTTAGACTGAAACCCAAATGCTCTTAACCCGAGAACACTAACCATGGGTATATAGTGATACACGTTTTGGGCGATCATGTCTCGAAAGAAACATGACTAACTGGGCAGAAGATTATCCCACAGTAGATTGCCATAGCTTTCTGCGGTAGACTGACTGCCAGCCAAGGCTATAGAATCCAATCTGTCCTTCTATTCAACCCATATATATAGGAAAAGAGATTATATTATTAAGTACTTTTTTACTGGGGGATCAGTTTACTACTTCATGCCAATAGAAAACCGATCTCCCACTTTATAACCAGTAGAAACTTTAACTATGCTTCCAACTATTCAGTCACTTAAATGCCACACGTGATACACGCTTTGGGCGATCATGTCTCGAAAGAGACATGACTGACTGGGCAGAGGATTATCCCGCAGTAGGATACCATTACTTTCTGCTGTAGACTGGTTGCCGACCAAGGCTATAGAACCCAATCTGTCCTACAATTTAACCCATAACTGTAATAAAGAGATGGATTAATACCTTTCCCAAGGGTATTTGTGTGTAAGTGAATGCAAGGAATTCAACTGGAATTCGAACCCAGCGTAAGTGTCGCCATTTTAATTACAATTTAATTAAATTTTCAGTACCTGATTTTCTTACAAAAATACTGTTTTCAGTTCCTATTAATGTTAACTCAAAGTAAAAATATTGAAGTTCATGTAAAATATTTCAAATAAAGATTTATATTTAATATTTTTTTATATTTCCAAAATCGGGTGTGATATACCCATGGTTAATAGTGGTGTAACATTCATTGTTGGTTAGTGTTCCAGGGTTAAGCCATGGCATATAACATAATCAAAAAATATAATAATAATAATAATAATAATAATTATGTCATCTCTTTGTCTCGAGATACTATGGAATCTGAACCCGAAATATTATGCCCTCTGAAGAATACAGGCCTAGGTAGGTTTTTTTTATAATAATTTTTTCATATTTTCAAAGTCGGGTGTGATATACCCATGGTAACTAGTGGTGTAACTTTCATTAGTCGTTAGTGTTCCAGGGTTAATGCAGCTTCCGACTCGAATCCCAATTTGAAGAGCATATCGTCTCTAAATTTCTGAGTGAAATGTGTCACGGTGCTCTTTTTCTCACAGACGGTACCCAACTGACTCCACTATACTGTGCAGTCGGCAAATTAAAAAACAAACAGCGCTTATGCGCGAAATTATTAATATCAAAAATCGACAACTTACTCATCGCACCCTGTATATATTTGAGTCCCACTTGAGGTCAGGTGGGAGCCATGATTATGGCAGATCCTTTTAGGAAGATTGGTATTGCACTCAATCTGAAAGTTTGGGTCTGATATGATGAATAATTAAACAAATTTGTTTTTTCTCAAAAATCATTACCGTCTTTCAGGGAAACCAGTATAAAGATTAGACTATTGTCCTCAACTTTGTTGCTATTTGTACGATGTTTCGGCCTTTGTACGCTCCGGCCTTCTAATAAAAAGCTCAGTTCGAAATTACTAGCACCTGAAGAAGGTCGAAGCATACAACAGCCGAAACTTCCTACAAATGGCAAGCAAAATGAAGACAATAATCCGAATAATGTAAATACTGTAAATAGTACCTCATCTCAGAAATATAGACAAATAGAATTATCTGTTATTAAACGTCGTACAAATGGCAACAAAGATGAGGACAATAGTCCGAATAATGTAAATAGTGTAAATACTACTTCATCTCAGAAATATAGACAAATAGAATTATCTGTTATTAAACGTCGTACAAATGGCAACAAAATGAGTACAATCGTCCGAATAATGTAAACAGTGTAAATACTACCTTCTCTCAGATATACAGAGAAATAGAATGATCTATTATTAAACGTCGTACAAATGGCAACAAAGAGGAGGACAATAGTCCGAATAATATAAATAACGTAAATATTACCTCATCTCAGAAATATAGACAAATAGAATGATCTATTATTAAACGTCGTACAAATGGCAACAAAGATTAGGACAATCGTCCGAATAATGTAAATACTGTATTATGATGTAATGTTATAAAATGCAATACTTTATTTATAATTAAAATATATACAGATAGTTGGTTTGAAATTAAGAGATAATAAATTTCAGAACAAATAAGTATATATCTTCAACATTTTCCAAACAAGAAAGAAGCATTCGGTCTTAATACAGAATGCTGCAATAAAAACTGTACAACAATATTTTCGCTTTGCTTCCAGAAAATGTTTTTTCTCAACGTTGAAGTCAGATGAATTTGTGTCGACGGGAAGGGGTTATAAAATATTTTGTCCATTAGACAAGTTAACATTTATTCAAACTTAATTATTTATACTTTGAAATTCTTTCTAATGTGTTTTTTTTTTATCGTTTCACCCCAAGCAAGGCATTCCACTGCCACTATTGCGCTTGGGGCTACATAGGGGAAGGTAAATAGAAAGAGTGGTTAGATATAGGAAATGTCAGAAAGGGGGTGATAGGTAGTTGGGAGGATGGGAAGTGTTTGAAAGAATGGAAGCGAGTTATTGTGTTAAGAGGTGTCTATTGACCTTACATTTAAACTCCTGGAGATTGTAGCCGTCGGGGAAGCAGTCATGTGGAAGGGAATTCCAGAGTCGGGAAGTACGAGAAAAGAAACTGTTGGAGTAGAAGTTACATGAAAAAATATAACCAAGTAATGGTAAGTTTTCCAATAAAATATTTTTTTTTGTTCCATAAACAGTGGGACACAACGAAACAAATTTAGTATAAAAAACTGACTTTCCTTACCTCGGAAGCGACACATGAATCAAATTGGATTAATCTCTTGCAAAATTGATTAATCACTTATAGATTTGATTAAGCTCTTACAAATTTGATTAAACCCTCACAAATTTGATTAACGTCATACAAATTTTATTAATTTCTTACAAATTTGATTAATCTCTTACAAATTTGATTAATCTCTTACAAATTTGATTAATCTCTTACAAATTTGATTAATTTCTTACGAATTTGATTAATCTCTTACAAATTTGATTAGCTTCTTACAAATTTTATTAATTTCTTACGAATTTGATTAATCTCTTACAAATTTGATTAATATCTTACAAATTTGATTAATCTCTTACAAATTTGATTAATCTCTTACAAATTTGATTAATATCTTACAAATTTGATTAATATCTTACAAATTTGATTAATCTCTTTGCAAATTTGATTAATATCTTACAAATTTGATTAATCTAAAATTGAATATTTCCGGTTACCTGGAGAAACTGTTCACGATTATAATCTAGTAGAAATCATTTATTTGTCCATCCTGGTCGATGTGTAACCCCGTTCACGGAACATCCGTTTTAGGCCATGGATGAATTTTCATTCGTGGTACTTTTGTGGCAGGTTGACAACCTCTACACTCTTTTATTATTTCTTCGATCTCCTGGTCTACCCTAGGCCGATACATATAGCTTTTTTTTTAATCGTGTCACCTCAAGCAAGGCATTTCACTGCCACTATAGCGCAGGGGGTTACATAGAGGGATTGGGTATGGGAAATGTCAGAAGGAGAGTGATAGACGACTTAGGATGTACATAGGGAGAGAGTTGGAGAGAGTGGGTGTGAGTTAGTGTGTTAGGAGGTGTCTATTGACCTTACATATAATGGCAAAATAAGTTTATTTTACCAAATGGCTTGTAAAGGTGAGTGGAGTAAGCTGGGTTAGAAAGATTTATTTATTTTTGAAACTCGCTAAAGTTATGTAGTTTTTTTACTATTTGTTGCTTGATTCTATGGTTCATTTGAACGAGTGTTTTTGTAATTTTCAAAGACATTTCTTTGGACTTTAACTAAGTTAAAACTTAGTTAACTCACAACTTTTTATTTTATTTTATTTTATTTCATTTTATTTTATTTTATTTCCGCCAAATTGGAGTAGATAGTACCTACTATCGCCCGGTTTCACACTCCACCCCCTTCTATTGAACAGGAGTAGAGATGATCACCTTGTTTCTAGTTTAGGAAGGGGTTCCCGGTCCTCCTACCTCCTCCTTCGGTCTTAGTGGTAAACCCCAAGGAGAATAGAAGGAGCACCCGACCAGATGTGGCAGCAGTACTCAATACACGGGTGGATGGTGGATTTATGTAATTGCAGGATAGATTCAGGCGGAACGAATTTCCGGGCCCTGCACAGAGAGCCGACTTTCATAGCTGCGGATTTAGCAATGGATTCGACGTAGTCATTCCACTTGAGGTCCGCTGAGAGTGTCAGTCCAAGCAGGCGTACTGTTTTACTCTCTGGGAGGCAAGCCTGTTCCGTGCCAATGGGAGGGAGGTGCGGTTGTCTGTGGTGGTTAATTGACAGCAGCTTCGTTTTGGAAGAATTGAATTTTACGAGCCATTTCTTAACTACACATTAATGATTTAATTATTGCCAAGCTCGGGTGACCAATCTGATATTTCTTCAAGATTTTCTTCTGCAATTTATATGTTATATAATAGTATTTGCTTGCAGATTGAGAAAGGTGATATTTTGGATCTGTTGGGACGTCCGCGCCTATTCAGCTATAATGGACTATTCCATTACTATGTAAAGTAATGGTGGCATCTACGTACTCTCTACGACACTGTCAGCTCTCTGTCTTTGGGTGGAGGGCGCTCTCTGCTTCCGAGCGGAGAGCTATAACCCAGTCGAGGTTCCGCCGAAGGGTAGAGGCACGACTGGGAAAAGGTAGACATACATTTTTTGGCCGGGCCATATGGCCCGGAAATCCCAGTTATAACTGACCATGTGTCACATGTTGCCCTTACTGGGAGGAACAAGTAAATATAGAGTGTGCCGAGCAGCCGATCGACAAGTCAGTCGTAGACTTCCGGTGACGACCCGGAAGTACCCATTGCTCATACTACGTCTTACGACGGTTGAGACGATTAACCCTTATTCTTGTATTGGATACTAATAACCTTTGTAAATACTATTTTCACGGAATACAACAATTAACCTATTCCTGTTGTTGGGTTATTTATTCTTACTCAATACATAACAGGATACTTTCTTAAGTTTTTCTTTCAGCTATACCTGTTTCTTCATTTTTATGAATTCGTCCTTCTCAACTGTTTTTTTTTTAAATCTTCTAGTGATACGGGTCTTCCCAAATTGGATTTATTTTTTTCTTAATCATTTCAACCCGGGCAAAGTATAAATGCCACTGATGTGCGGAGGGGCTACATAACTGAAAGAAAATTAATTTGAAGAGAGAGAAGAGGAGTACAAACCAATTAGAAAGAAGCAATAGAAAGATAAAAATGCAGGTGTGATGACAGTTGCAAGTGGGGAGAGAAAGGAAAGGATATACGGGGTGGGGGAAGGGCTAGAGTCAAGTGGTTTGTAGATGAGTATTGACATTGCATTTAAAATTCTGGAGGTTTTAGCCGTCAGGAAAGCAAGAATATGGGAGCGAGTTCCACAGGCGGGAAGTGCGAGAGAAGCTGCAGGAGTAGAATTGTGGTCTGCATTTGGCTAACCTAACAGTGAATGGGTGGGACCCAGTTGCCATTCTGGTTGCACGAGTAAACACCTGTTGAGGAGGCACCAGTGACTTAAGTTCGTCTGAGCAGAAGCCACGAAAGTACTTATAGAACAGACAAAGAGAGGCCACATTTCGTCGGTGGGGAAGTGGCTGTAGTCGAGCCGCCAAGTCAGCACCTATCATGTTACTAACTCTTCTTTGGAGCCTGCCGAGAACACTGGGTTGAGCGGCAGGGGTGCCTGACCATAAATGGCAGCAGTACTCCATGCACGGTCGAATGGTAATTCTTTTTCATCTCTTAAAACAGCTATCACCTTGTTTTCTAATGGTTCTGTAAATTTTGGAATCAACTTAGACAAACCAACTGCGTGTCCTATATTTTTTTTTTTTTGAAGTTAGATATTCCATCTTAAAGTTTAACAAGATTATTCTCCAGCATTGTAACCTGTTAACAGTGTGCGCGGGTTTACATTTTCGTGATCCAAAAATTCTTAACAACGGTCTGTGATCCGTCTATAGTAAAAAAGTTCCTTCCCTTGTTGAGCCTGTGAAATATTTTTAAATTAATCACCAAGCTTTCTTTTTAGATCTAGATTATTTCTGAGGGAAGCAGGGTTCACAGGGGCATGGGCTCTGGGCTTTGTAGTCCCATCTTCACACTTATGTAGAATTACCACTCCGATCCCATAGTTGCTAGCACCAGATGCTACAATTATTTGTTTATAGAATCAAAATGTGCTAACGATAAAACTGATGCTAGACAGCTTTGTATTTTCTGGAAAGCATCATCGCATTCTTTAGACCAAATCCTTTTTGCGCCATTTTTCAATAAGTCATTCAATGGGGCTCTAAGATCATATTTTTGGGGAATATAAGAATTTAAGTACCTAGGAAGTGTTCTAACAGGAGATGGAAAGTGCGACACGGAGATCCGAAGGCGAATTGGCATGGCAAAGGACGCGTTCCAAAAGATGAGCAAAATACTAACACACAGGAAAATCTCAATAGAAACGAAGAAAAGAGTTCTAGACTGCTACGTGATGTCAGTTCTTCAATACGGCTGTGAATGCTGGACAATATCATCGAAAATGAGGACAAAACTGGAAGCGGCGGAAATGTGGTTCTACAGAAGGATGCTATGGATATCGTGGACTGAGCATACAAGCAACGACGAGGTGTTAGAAAGAATGGCAACAAAAAGGAAATTGATGCTGAGCATCAGGAAGAGACAACTGAAGTTCCTGGGACATGCAATGAGGAAGGAGAGCATGGAGAACCTGATACTGACTGGACAGATAGAAGGAAGGAGAGACAGAGGAAGGCAGCGGATAACATATTTGCAGGGACTGATCAGGTGGATGACGAAACGGGGGTTGCCAGGAGCAACAGGAACAAACCTACTAAGAGCCACAAGGGATAGGGAGACGTTGAGAGCCATGATCGCCTACGTCCTAAAGTGACAGGGCACATAGAAGAAGAAGAAGAATAGTTGGTCAAGTCTAAAATATCCTGAAGATTAATGACATTGTTTGGTGTTGGCATATTTTTAATAGCTTCGGCTCTTTCCGGGTCCAGTTTTCTTCTGTTCTCGTTAATTATTTGCCCTAAATATTAGATCTGCTTCTTGAAAAAGTTTCCTTTATCAGAACTTATCTTGAATCTATATTCATCAATCTTCTAGAAAATTGCCTTGATATGTTTTTTTTTTTTTTTTTTTGTGCTGTTCGTTGTTTTCACTTTTTAGTAGGAAGTCGTTCAGGTAAGCCATGGCAAATTCTAATCCCGCTAACATGGTGTACATTATTCGTTGAAACAAACTGGCAGCTATCTTTAACCCACATGGGAGACGATTTAGCTTGTAGATTCCCTTCTGTGTAATAATTGCTAATAACTTTGAGTACTGTTCATCCACTTTCACCTGTAGATATGCGTCAGAGAGATCTGTTTTAGAAAACACTTTGCCACACTTTAGCTTAGAAAAATATCCTCCGCTGAAGGTAACGGATATTTATGGTCTTTCAGGCAGTCATTTATTCCGGTTGAAAAATCTGCACAAATTCGGATCCTTGTTGCTACTTTTTTGTTTGTTTGAATATTGGTCTTATGTTTTCTTTAATTTTCTGAGACCTTAAAAAAAAATCACGCGTGGAAATTCGATTTTCAGCTCAGCAACAAATTTTTCCGTTTCTTCAGATTTCTCCTTTACTGACATATCCCCATTGTTGCAAATTGAATTTACAGTCAGTTAAGTGCCATACGTGATACACGCTTTGGGTGATCATGTCTCGAAAAAGACATGACTGACTGGGCAGAAGATTATCCCGCAGTAGGTTGCCATTGCTTTCTGCGGTAGACTGGTTGCCGACCAAGGCTATAGAACCCAATCTGTCCTGTTATTTGACACACAGCTAAAGGGAAAATAAATCTATTATATTATTATGTAGTAATTAGTGGGGGATCGGTTTCCTATTGTTATGAAGTAATAAACTGATCCCCCCCTATATGACCAATATAAGCCTTAATCATTATTCCAACTATTATATTCAGTCAGTCAGTTAAGTGCCATACGTGATACACGCTTTGGGTAATCATGTCTTGAAAAAGACATGACTGACTGGGGAGAAGATTATCCCGCAGTAGGTTGCCATTGCTTTCTGCGGTAGACTGGTTGCCAGCCATGGTTATAGAACCCAATATGTCCTGCTATTTAATTTATAGCTAGAAGGGGAAGAGATGCGTTATATTACTAAGTAGTAATTAGTGGGAGATCAGTTTATTACTTCATAACAATAAAAAATAATCCCCCACATTATGCCCAGGAGAAGACTTAATCATGTTTTCACCTAATATATTTAGTCAGTCGGTTAAGTGCCATACGTGATACACGCTTTAGGCGATCATGTCTCGAAAGAGAGATAACTGACTGGGCAGAAGATTATCCCGCAGTATGTTGCCATTGCTTTCTGCGCTAGACTGGTTGCCAGCCAAGACTATAGAACCCAATCTGTTCTATTATTTAACCCATAACTGGAGATAAGAGACGGATTGATACCTTTCTCAAGGGTATTTGTGCGTAAGTGAATGCAAATAATTCAACTGGAATTCGAACTCGGTACCCCGATTTGTCGTTTCGAGTCGATAAATTCCTATAAATCGAAAAGCACGATCCAATCCGTACCAAATTCTTGTACATGGATAAACATAGACATTTGATTTGAAAGTCCTATCCCTAAATGATACATTGCAGCTAAATTCGCAACTGAAGTTTAGTTTTCTCCAGACACTTGTCTAGCTATTTTTTGGTACTCGTCAATGAAGGACAACCTAATTTCTTCCATGTTTTTTTCATTCTGAATCGATATGTCGCTCCCAGTATCCAACAATAACTTCATCGTATGACTACTTATTGTCGTACTTTCTTTTTTCATATTTTTAATTTCGTTCTTGGATAAAACAACATTTAATTTGATTAAAATGTTTGCTTCTTTCTTTTCTCATTATATCAACAGTGGAAGCTTTTTGGTCCGACATAGCCACACTCGAAGCAAACTTAATCCTTAAAAAGCAGTTCTTTTTTAAATACGATCGTCTACAGGCATCACAGTGGTATGTTTTCGGCTAATATTTTGTAAATTTCGGTTGTTTTATCGCTTGGACTCTAGAAATGTTATTTTCTTCGATTTGCGTGCTGTCTCTTTTTACATTTATCAACCTCTGGCATTCTTCAGTCACCTTCTGTAGCGTAATTTGTTAGTCTTGCTCCCTATATTCATCAGAATCCTTGATCTGATGTTTTTTCATTCGCCGCTGAAAGTCCCTGAACTAATGCGTTAAACATTTAAACATATCGACTGAAAGATCAACTAATTTAAAGAATTCACTGTGTGAATTTGCATAAGTCACAAATTCTTCATTCTTTTGTTTTACAATGTTTAAACACATATCGAGTCTGAAACAAACTGCCTCTTTCGTCAAACATTTCTGACATAATTTTTATTGTTTCCACGAAAGACATTTCCTGCGACTCTTTAAATAAAATTAGGTTCGTGTATTCAGTTTTCTCCTCTGCGCCTAATTTTTAGAGTAGCAACGTAATTTTCTCCTCCTCAGACCGTTGTTCGCACCTTTTGGAAAAAATATTGTCTTGTACCTACGAAAATAGGCAGGGAAAGTTACTTCATTGTAAGGGTCACACTTGATTTCTGATAAAGAATTCGATATTCCTTCAGGGGAACAAATCTATAGTCCTGTTCTTCTGTTGTTTTAGATAATACGGTTTCGCACAATATCTTAGTTTCCTCCGCTTGTTGTTTTCGTGAATGCATCAGTTCATGTTGAAAAATTTGTTTTGTGATTTTTCAAATTATTCTTGTTGCTGTAACAACTGTTGCCGTTACTGCATACTAGCAGGTAATAATTTAGGCAATTCAACCAGCTGTTCAATTTTTGTTGAGTAATTTCACGAAGTATTTTCAACGTAAGTTGATCAAAACCGTTATTACTACTTTTATATGTTTTACAAACAGTGTCTTGGAGTCTTTCTCGCTATGAGTTGAAATCGAATCTCTCGTTGCTACTGTTGTATTCTTTAAAGAGGTTACCAAAGAAAAGGTGGTACTCGACTGAAAGAACAGCAAATGCGTGCGTAGATCAAAGAAGGGGATTTTACTGTAAAGAGAATACACTAAGGTTTGACATGGAATCTGATGTCACGCTAGTAATTGTCGAAGCAAGTATATTAGCTAATACCTCGCCAAGGCAGGTGTGAAACAAGGTCAATTTATGTGGGAATTCTGAGCCTTTAAGCTCAGCCAAAAATATCCCTTAGACGCTGTTTAAGGAAGGGTCGGGTTCTTGTTTAATCAACCCAAGCGAGACTCTACCCTTCGACGGAACTTTGCTTGGGTCTCTCTCTGCTCAGACGCAGAGAGGCGAACAAGAGTGCTTGCTCCGGACTCATCTCTGATTAATTTTGATTTTTAATATAGACTGATCTGGCAACTCGTCTGTAGCCACTTTCCCATCGTCGAAATGTGGCCTCCCTCTGTCTCTTCTATAAATACTTTCATGGCTTTTGCTCGGATGAGCTTAAGTCACTGATGCCTCCTCAACAGGTGTTTACCCGTGCAACCAGACTGGCAACTGGGTCCCACCCATTCACAGTCAGGTTAGCCAAACGCAGACGACAATTCTACTCCTGCAGCTTCCTCTCTCGCACTTCCCGCCTGTGGAACTCACTCCCGTATTCTTGCTTTCCTGACGGCTACGACCTCCAGAAATTTAAAAGCAAAATTAATACTCACCTACTAACCACTGGACTCTAGCTCTCTCCCCTCCCCTGTGTAATCTTCACCTTCTCTCCGCCCATGTATCTGTCATTGCACCTGCTTTCTCAGCTTTCTATTGTTCCTTTCTAACTAGCTTGTACTCCTCACTCCTTTCTAATTAATCTTTTTACATTTATGTAACCCCCTGCACATCAGTGGCGTTTCTGCCTTGCTCGGGGTGAAATGATTAAAAAAAAAAAAAAAAAAAGATGTAATCTAAAAGTCTTCTTCTGTAATCGAGTCTTGAACACATTTCTCTGTTTTTATTATCCCTTTCTTCCTTAACTTCCGTAACAATGTGTAGACGACAACATTTTTATTTTTATTTTATTAACTTTCCCACACCTTTATTTTTTTCTTATTGACTTTCTTTTTGCCTTTTTGTTGTGGAGCAGTTTTCGCACTGAAAGTTATAATCGTGCTATGTCGGTTGCTAATCGATTTAACGTACCCAAAAAGTTAGGAACTTGGTAATCTTCCACTGAAAGTTGACTCCTTAGTATTCAACTAACTGCCGACTAATATCAACTGCCTAGTAGTTTTATTGAACTCTAAAAACTCCGATGAACTTCCCAAGAACTTCCTGTTAACTCTTATTAATATAGGAGGGAGAGTTCCTTATCTGAGAAATAGGAGTGTTTCTTTTTAATGTAAACTTCCTGTGAATGGAATTATTTTGAGTGATCTTACGGAATGTGACATTTGTTTCATTTTGCAATCAAATTTTGATTTCGAAATGGCCAAACAACGAATGTCGTTTTCGGAGTTTTATTTGAATATATATATATATATATATATATATATATATATATATTCTAGCAGTATAGCCCGTTGCTCGGGTGTAATGAAAGCTTTAAAACTAATCCATGGTCCTGGAGGTCAGACTCTTTGGACGTTGGCACGAAAGGCTAAAAAGCAATAGTTGTTTCCAGTTAAAGCGAAACCGTAGACTGAAAGAAAAATGAATGGATCTAAGTCAAATTTTGATTTCCTGCTATCGATATTAAATAACTTTTTTTCGTTGTAAACTGAATTTTGAGCGCTAAATAAGTCCTCTGAATAAATTGTATCATGGCTGAGACGAAGAACTACAATTATACCTACTTAGAGCCAAACCAGAAGCAAAAACTAAAATAAAAGGGCTGAAAAAAATACAGACATACAGGCAGATAAACAGACACACACGCAAACATCTTGCCTTTTATATATATATATTATCGATTTTCTGCACTATTGTAAGAACTGTAACCTTGAAACTTCTGAATATCGTTTCTTATGTCTTGGTCTATGAGTGTATGAAATTTGATTAAAATCGGACCACTCCTTCTAAAACCCGATTTTCCGATTATCGATTTCCGATATTTATCGGGGGTACCTCGACACAAAACCCAACTAAGAACACTCGCAGATGCTTATAGTACAACTGTGTAAATTTTCAATAAAATCGGTTCAGCCGTTTCGGAGTCTATAGGTAACGGGGACACACACACACACACATACACAGAGACACACACAGACACACAGACACATACACACACACACACAGACAAAGATCCATTTATAAATAAGTTTAGATATGCTAGTTTCATTAAAAAATGACAGACAATGTTTTATCTTGAAGAGTTTATATAATTTTTCATATGTCTTAATTTCAATTTGTTTTTTGCTATTGTAATTTGTTGTTAAAAAAGGTTGTTTTTTTGTTTTTTTTAAATGTTGTAGCATTATTTTCCTTGTTAACTTCAGGGTGATTTAAATAATGAGTGAAAACCACGATACGATATATAAAAAATTATAAAAATAATTAATGAGAATATCTTGTCTGCCATTTTTAATGAAACCAGCATAAAAGAGGGATTGTTACCCAAATACACAATTTTTAATTTACATGACTCGGAAGCTGACAAGAGAAATAATTTCTTAAGATATCGTTAATGTTACTAAAATTGTGCTCGATACAATATGACGGAACTATTAAGCATATTTTAATAAATATAGATGTATATATTTATCAATATATATATATATATATATATATATATATATATATATGTATGTATGTATCTGTTTGTTTGGCTGATACGGAATATGAAGCTTTATATGAAAGTGTACGTAACTGAATAATAAAATGAGAAGCTGTTAAATGACGCGTATATCCTCCAGAACCAACCACTTAAGACTAAAAAGGTTTTAGCAATTACGTACTTATTGAATTTACATCGAAAAAAATATTCCACTTAAAATTTAATTTTATTATATTTAAAAATTCAGTTAGACTTTATTTATGTATTTTAATATTCTGTCAATGAAGGAATGTCCGACAAAAGATTTTTTCTTTATTTAAGAATGATGTCATTCGTTGCCACTTCATATAAATATTATTATCTAAAAAGTGCATAAGTCAATCAATCTATTTATTTAGGTCTGTTCATTTCTATCTATTTATCTTTGTATATCAGACAGTACATATCTATCAATCTATCCATCTCTCTCTCTCTCTCTCTCTCTCTCTCTATATATATATATATATATATAGTTGAAGATATGTATCGAAATGCGACAAGAGGAAAAGAATACGTAAAGAACAAATATGAAGAAATGTCTTTAATTTAGCATGTTTTACTACCTTATTTTCTAGCTGTTCTTTACTTATTCTAATTATATATATATATATATATATATATATATATATATATATATATATATATAATGGTTAGGAGCAAACGTAGCTCCGAAACGCGAAAATTTTGTGTAGTGTTACTATGCTTTTATAAACCATTGTAGTAAACATTACAATAGATAGCTCTACTTTGTATCGAGCACTCTTTATAAAAGTAAATGCATGAACAGTGGGTTTAAAACTTACATGTTCCATAACTTTCTTACACTATATATATATATATATATATATATATATATATATATATACTGTTTTCTTTTAAGAAAAACTTTAAACACCGGTCATATTTCCGTAATAAATTTATTTCAGTCAATAATTGTTGTTGCCAACAATCACCGACTTCATCAGACGGAAGGCCCTATTCGACTTGTTTCATGTCGTATTACTACGGAATGAAAGTTCAGTCAAGGCCAGGCGGAGGGGGAGGCAACATAGGATAGCCCACTATAATAAGTATTTCCGTTTCCATTTGTCGGGATATAGTGGGAGGAGAAGTTTAATACAAACAAAACAACACGTGACTAATGTCACCAGCAAATTTATACATCAATTCATAATTCAAATTTCTAAGCCAAAATTTTATTTTTATTTTTATTTTCCTAGCTCTGTGATAAGTTAAATTAGATTAAGTTAAGGCTATTATTTCTTTTCTTTACTCAATTGTTGATAAGATAATTCCATTCTATTTGTTGCAAGACTATATTATATCCATGTTATATCTAAATTCCTTGAACTTCCATTCCGATAGGTGTCGTTGGTTACCAGCAGTCCTGTCTTATTTCCTACTACCACTCCTGCTAACTTTCCAGTTTTATTAATATTTATTTACTCCCCCGTTCTTCCCATCTTATCCCACTAGTATGCTAATTTTCGCACCTCCTTTTATCTGTCTTCACTAGAGACCATTTTTCAGACTTGGTGTCTACTTCTATCCACTCCCTTCCACTTCCGATTTTCTTTCCTTCGCCCATTTAGGTAGTTTCAACCTCTCCTTCTAAACCTACATATTCTCAATCTTTCTTTATTTAATTTTTCTTATTTGGTTTCCGTATATCCATTCCTATTGATTAGATAGAGGGTCATTCCTCAGTTCGTTGTTTCAATCAGCTTCGTTGGTTCCGTCAGTTATCTGTGCTATCCGTTTCTTATTACTGTTTCAGTATCCAACTATGTTATGTTATTGAGGC